>APFE031290512.1:4246-23940 GCA_000404065.3 Pinus taeda
TTTGTATTGTTAAACCTGCAAGCTCCTCCAGGGTTATCCAGAACCAAAAAGAGATTTTTGAAAATGAAAGCTTCAAAGTTTTTAACATCTAAAGCATATATGACATAAAATAAATGCATTGACACATAATTATGAAAATAAAACTATTATATAAGATGTGTAATATCATGTCAAGTGCTAAATCACACATAACAACAAATCATGTCCTAAATACTAACTCCTGAATCTCAAATCAACCTCAAAATATCAACAAAATAATATAATAATGTATCTCATATCATGAGTCATAATGTAATATACAATGAAATGAAGTTTGAACCAAATAACTAATACTATTGATTTCCTCTGCCCCTCTATTGGTTTCCTCTGCCCCTCTAGAAGTTGAAGAACTAGGAGCTATAGGAGGTAGACCACATCCTCTATTGGTGACCATGGTAGGTGGTGTCACCTCCTCCTCCTATTGCTCCTCCTCCTCCTCTTCTGTAGTTGCTACCCCCTCCACTACCTCCTCCTCTTCTGTAGTTGCTACCCCCTCCACTACCTCCTCCTCTAACCAATCAAGATTTTATTCCATGATAGGTCTCTCGGCCTCAACCCTCCATGCAACGATGGTGTCAATCCCATCCAATGATATGGCCTCCACATCGGGTGTCTTCTCAAGTTTCCTCACCCGCAATCGAAGATTGTAGTAGACATAGACCATGTCATTAAGTCATTGGCGCTCCAACCTGTACAAGGGTCATAAATTAATAAACTATAAATAATAAAATAATAATTATAAATAATTATTACTTAATGAATTTAAAAAATTAATTGGTATATTTTTAACCTGTCGTGCTTTTTGGTGTGTGTTTTTTCAGATACACTCCAATTGCACTCGCATCCGAAGGAGCTACATGTTTGGCTGAGCACTTGAATGACAAGCCCTTGGAGATTGGGTACTCTGCCACCATAGCTTCTCCACCATTCAACTACAACAAATAAGATAAACATAAGAAAAAAATTGAAATTTGAAAGTCGAAGCAAAATATGAAGAGACAATGAAATTTGAAACAAACTCAAACTTACTTGGCATTTTAGTATTCCTATCCATAATAGCCATGTCAAAGCTAAATGTGCCACCTGTCGTCCTACATATCTCCATTTATTTGGAGATTTCTACACGTTTTGTTGGAGATGGCACCATTTTTTTGAACATAGGTGAAGAATCCATCAATGACCTCAACATCAAATAAGAAGCCACAAGAGTAAGAAAATGTGGGGTTCAGGTAGATCCCTCCAGTGTGAATGGGACGATGAAGTGCATTGTTCCTTCACTCATCAATCACTTCCCATATGATTTGTTGTCTTTGAAACCCCTCATCCCCCTTTATCATCATAGTAGTTGTTGTAGAAAATCATGTAGATTCACAAGCTAATGCAATTTGCTAAAGCAAGAGACAAGAATCTAATTCTACTCTTTATAGCAGAAGCTCATAAGAATTGAGCAAACAATAATCAATAGAGGAAGAAACCAAAGGCACATAACACAATAAATATCTAGGGAAAGCCATAACTCAAAACCCCACTATCTATTTTGTATTAATCTCGAAAATCAAGATGAAATTACATTGCTTGTTCTCTCTAGAACAATCCCAACATTCAGTAAATTCAATCTCCAACTCATAAAAAAACTCAATGCCAAATCTTAGCCAATTCACAAGCTCTCCAAGTCTCTATTCCAATGTGTAATTCTTATGGAGAACAACTTGTATTTAAAGGGAAATAAAGCCTCTAAAAAGAATGCAATCCCTCAAGGATCATGTTAGGTTCCTATACCAATAGGTTTCATTTTTCATGATTGACAATGGAAAGGCTAAATATGTTCATCATTGCATCTTGCAAAGGTTCCATATTTTGTATACAGACTAGGAAAATTAAAAGATGAAAAGAGGGTATGCCTTAAAAGAATAATCAAAAGGCAAGAAAATCAATTGGTCAGAAACAATAGTGAAAATGAACCCCAAATCAAAGACCAGGAAAGTGGCCAGTCAAAATGCCACTACTATCTTATTGGCAGCATCACAATGTGCAAATACTGCTGCTAATCATACTTGATGGATGGCCCAATAGTTCAATCTGGACCATGCCATGTTTAAATTGTTTGTTGCAGAATAGAGAATTATTCCTATCCAATCAGCTCAAGCTTGGCAGGTGACTAGCCAGGTAAAGAAATGAAGGAGCCCAACTGCTTAATCTGGGTCCCTGGAAGAGATAAGGGTAGATTTAGATAGGAGCAGTCAAAAGAAAAGAGGATAATCAGGGTTTGCTAATCTAAGTGCACCCAGTTAAAGTAAGAATAAATGTTAGGATTATTAAGCTGGGTAGGTAGTGTGAGGTTGCAGAAGTAAAAATGCTATTACCATTTGGCTTATGAAAGAAGAACTCATCTCATTCAGGGTATTGGCACCATGGCAGAGGTTTGATGACATAACAATGGAAGCATGACTAATTTCCCTTTTTCCCCAAAGATCATTTACTAACACTCCCCAAAGACCTTGGGATCTTCCCAACAGTCTTATTTCGCTTCATTCCAGTACCAATCCCAAGTCAAAATCTCAGTTGACTAAAGGAAAAGAAGCCACATTTCTTGTGTAAAAATCACTATTCTGAATTCCTTTTCTCTTATGTGACTAAGTTTCATTTCATGAGCTTAGCATTTTCCCCTGCATTTTCACCTCACAAAGTCATATTAACAGCTAATTTTATTATTTAGCTCCTTAACATTGTTCCCCTTCCCTAGTTCTACAAAAAACTATATAAAATCCCAAAAAACTATTTAATACCCTACCCCATAGCAATATAGCTATATAAGTCAGTGTGGGAAATATTTAGTCCATCTAGGACTAATATTAACCCACCCGCCTTTCAAACATTATGGAATTAATTAAATTTTGGTTGAAATTAAAGTCCATAGTGTTGCCCGCTCACAAACCCCATTTTCCCTCCCACGCTAATGTATTCATTTTTACATTTAAATTAAATAAATGTAGAATGAGCGCGCATTCACATAACCCCGCTGATTAAATTTTAAACCCACCCCGCCATTGTTTTAAATATTTTATTATTGTCGGGCTCCACAGTTAATATTCCGCCACCCAGTAACCCCCGCCAGCCGTCTGATCATCAGCCCCCCGGATCCAAGGGTGGGCGGTCACTTTCACCCACAAGCCAGCGAATGTTTAGCGTCCGGGGGATTGGCGGTTTCACCGCCATACCCCCACCACGCGTCGCCTTCCCGGGGTGTTCGGAGGCCCCTCCCCCGATACCGCTTATGCCGAAAGGTGGTGCGGGGAGAAAACCAGATATCACCCTCCGCCCCTGACGTCAACACCACGCCATCTGTGACGTCACCACCGTGTCCGCGCCCTGCCGCCGTGCCTGTGCCACCTCACCATCCACGTCAGACGTCCACGTCATCCTGCTGTACCCGAGACCCGCTGATGACGTCATGCTGAAATCATCACCAAAAAGCACCAAAAGCACCAAAAAGTCCCGAATTTGCATAAAACAACGCAAAAGGACCGTTTTATGTCATTTTCACTGCTTATTTTGGGAGCGTTGTGCATGCCATTCACATCGATTTTCTGCCCAACCTGGAATTTAACCGTCCGAGCTGCTGCCACCTGCAAATTCAACTCAATTACTCACCATTGTTTCAGCTCAACACCCTCCGCGTCGTGAAAACCAGGTATTTGCCCACAGTCAACCTTTTTACCCTTGTTTTCACCATTTGGTCCATTTTTACCTGCATAAAATTCTGCTAGCACCCACAATGAGCCAATTATGCACCTAATTGTTGTCTAAACTTTCAGGTTAACATCCTCTACCCACAAAGCTCAATAAACCCGCGTCAATCTGCGAAATTCAATTGAAAAATTGGCTTTAAGAGCCCGTGCTACCAACACAGGTCCTCACAGTTGTTCACTATCCACTCTCACCAGAATTCTCTCTGCAAAAGTCCACCTGCTCAGCTCAAAGACAATTTTATTTTCCCTACAGTTGCCCCACAAGTTTATCAACCAGAGATAAAGTCTGTTGAAACTCTGTAATTTCTCCTTTGACACACATTGCAAACAGCTAAAACCACTGCCAAATAAAATTCACTTTGCAGTCTGCAATAATTGTACTGAATCCTAGTTCCAAGTATTAGCACAGAAAAGATTTCAATATGGCTGCTCCAGCTACTCTAAATTTTGCTCCTATCAATGCACCTAACAAAGAGCTTGAAGCACTGCCTTTAGTTGACAGTGGTTACCTAATTCAGGATTTGGTTGGAGACAGAAACCACTTACAGACCTTCTGCCAGCTGAGAAATAGCTACTTAAACAACAGTGACATGTATGGCATTTGGGAGTCAAATTTGCCCATCTATTTCTTGCCTTCTGTAAATATTTTTCCTGAAATAATTCACCTCTGTGCTAAAAATTATGACCCAAGCCTCAGAGCTGTCAAGTCTCCATCTGGGAGCATACTCTTCCATATAACTCCTGATTCCATTAATCAGATGCTCAATTTCAAACAGACCCAACTCTTCATCCCTTTTTCCATCAAATACCTGCTGGATGAAGTCCCCAAACTCTCCAGCACTGAGATTGCTAGAATTGCCAAGACCTTCATGAGAGCATACCACCAACCTACAGGGCCACCTCCTTTCCTATATGTCAATTTCAATGAGGTAGGCAAGCTACTTGTAGACATGATATCCTCTGTGCTGGGTTTCTCAACAAGTGAGCATATTGATTAAACAGTGTTGGTCCTTTTGTCTACATATAGCCTTGGAAAGCCCCCTACTGTCAAATACAACTATGCCAAGTTCATTTCCAATAAAATACATGACCAACTGCTAAAGCTGGACAGGAAGGCAGTATTCAAATATTCATCATATATCTATCACTTTTTCATGTACTATCAGTCAGATTGCTTCCAATGCCCCATCAAAAAGCTGGATTCACAGGGTGAAAGGAGGTCTGTTATCTTTTGGTCTTCAGTTTTTCATCAAGTTCAGAACTCTCAATATTCTTATTGTGAGTTCATTGACCAATTTTTTTATCTAGTCTCATGTCTCTTGAAAAGAACTCCTCCTCCTAGGTTGTCATATGACATGCAGAAAATATTGCAGTTGTCTAAGAATTATAAATAGGTGATTGTTATCTATACCAAAATCACACTGTCATTAGGATCTATGGTTGTGAGCTCTGTCCCTACAGGCTCCCAAGATATGTACCCATGAGATTGTTTGCCTTGGAATACTATAGGCAACTCATTAATTCAGATCTTACTCATTTTCATAGTGCCAAGAAGAAAGCTAACCTGAAATTCAAAGACCATCTATGCCCCTTTATCATGAACAAGAAAGATGGTTGGCAAGATGATGATCAAATACTGGGGCAACAGCTCAAACTAAAAAGGAGTTTCTGGTGGGTCCCTTATGACCCTGATGGCTTTATCAGTTCTAGAAGAGGCAAATATAGGCTGTTAGCCTATAAGCATTGTCCAATTCCACAAATTGAGCAATATGCTAACAAAGATGAGTGGGTGCTAGGCACATTAATTGAAGAATTTACTCAAGAAGAGATAATGGAGCAAAATGTCAAAGATTTAGAAAAAACTCTTAACTTGGATTCTTTTCACCAGGTGACATTCAAGCTGCCACTCCAAGGTTGGGAAGGCACCTCCACGGCTGCAGCTGCACAGACTGCCCAGCAAGTATCTACAACAACAACAGCTACAACAAAGGGAAAGGAAGTGATGGATGCACAGCAGGAAACAAAGACAGAACATCCCACCACTTCCAAAGATCATAGTCAAGGGAAAGCCCCTCCACAACAGATAGAAACATCACAAATTCCAGTCCTACAAACTCCTCTTAATGAGGAAAGAGGTAAAAAATGGGATAGAGAGGAGCCCACACCTCCAAGTGGGTCAGCACAGGAACCAGAAGCCAAGAGCCAAAGAATTGATCCTCAAGCTGAAGAAGAAATCGGTGAAGAAATGGTAGAGAGCCAGAACAGAGAGAGAGAGAGTCCAGCCAGCAGACTGCTACCAGCTCATTCCAGCAGGAACAGGGTATGCAGCATAGTACAGAGGTGTCTTCTTCTAGGCAGCAGGGCAAGCAGCCAGCTAGTATCAAAGGAACTTTCATGGAAATCAAGGCACAAAATGAACTATTAAGAATACAACTTTATGATCGATTCTTGAAAACAACACCCTCCAAGCAACAAAGATTGATGGCACCTTATGATATCAAGGAGGACAAGATGATTTTTACTCATTTCAAGCCTAAAGTTCCACACCCCAAATCATTTGCAGACTACATAAAGACAAACATGGAAGTCCTCTCCAAGCACATACATCCCATGGATCAAATTGAACTGCATAAGCAAACAGGGGAAATGGTCTATGCCACACTTGCAGACAAGGCCATGCTGGCCCATCAGTTAAAAGAATCATTGAAAAATACAAATACTCAATTAGATCTAGAAAGGATGTCCTCTACTGCCAAGGATAATCGAATAAAAACTTTGGAGGACATAATTGTTGATCTAGGACACAATCCTAAGGATCCAAAGGGTATCAAGGCCCTTATGAAGAAGAAGGAAGATGATATCACTGCACTCAGAAAGCAGGTAAAGCTGCCTGCAACCATTTACCCTCAAACTGCAGAACTTATACAAGAAAAAGAGGTTGATGACACCATGGATTTGCTTATAAAGATGAATCAAAGAATACTACAGATGGAGGCAGAATTGGAGAAAGCCTTGCAAGATAAACAAGGGGAGTCAAACTCCCAACCACCTCAAACATTTACAACTCTTGGCCCTGCTCCTCCTACACAAACAGCAGCAGCCCCTCCTTCCATTCCAGCACCTACAACGGCTACATCAACTACAGATGCTACAGCAGCAACAACAGTAGCACCAGAATCCAGTATGAGCATGGAGGACCTAATGAAAGCTGTCAAGTAGCTTGAAATTTAAGTGACAGAAGTAAAGGAGGCCAAAGAAAGGTTGGCCAAACTAGAGGCCAGTTATGACAAGTCTAAAATGACAGTGGCCGAGAAGCAAAGGGAAATAAAAGCCCTAGAGACCAGAGTGAAGGCCTTAGAAAAAGAACTATCTCTAGACAAAACTCTGGCTGAGATCAAAAATATTTTGTAGGCCAAAATTGGCCAATCAATCAATGACCAATGGCGATCAATACAGGTTATACATGACAAAATTGAATTAATAGGCATGGCTCAATTTGAAATTCAGAAGGCCAGAGCAGCATTGGGGATTATGCCTGAGTAGGCCAACAAGATGATTCATTTCCTGAACACTCACACTAAGGAAGAATTGGCAGCACTGGACATCCACAGTCGAACAGACACTATCTTGACAACAAACAAAGTGCTGACCTTAAGAAATTTCATACAGACTCTGGAAAGGAAATGTCAGGAAATGCAGGCAGAAGTAAATGACTTCAGGACAAAAATAACAGCATTGCAAAGCAGAGGATTTCCCAGCCTAGTGACCGGTGCTGGAAAGCTATTGTCCTATGAACAATATACCACCAGAATCAACGATTATGTTGAAAATCAGATTACAGCATCTACAAGCTCCACAGAAGAAGCAGGACCTCCCTCTGGGCAATCTCTATATGATAAATTGGAGAATCTATTTTTTATTGAGCATGAGATTAATCATCTGTATGAAGTGCCTCCAAATTTCTATAGATATACTGAAGCAGATGAAACACTCATAAAGATAAGACGACATCGGCTACCTCCAGTTGATTGGTGGCAATCAATGCTGGAAGTATTGCCCAGGTAATTTTGGTCTACTCTTCCTTTTGTCAGCTTCAGATCTCAGTCACAGTACAGGTCATCAAAGAATCAAACACACAGGTACTACAGAAAGCATCAAGGCAGTGACTCAACAAAGCACCAAGACAGCATGCTCAGCAAACGCAGATTAAAGACACAGCTACAGCCAACTTTGTTGATCCAAAAAAGTCAAGGCTTGTCTGACAAAAGACAGCTGGCATACCAATATTAAATGCTGCAGTTATTTCTTTCATTTACTTCTTTGATAGAGTTGGTGATGTAATTTATTATATAATGACTCATCATCTAGATATTTTTCTCCTATTTTTGTATATATCCACCCCCATAGAACGTATTGGGGGTCGGTTTTTGGTGAATCTCTCTTTGAAGAGCTGCATTGTATATCTCAGACTTTTTGCTAATATAAATTGCTGGTGAAGTTCCTTGTCTCTGTATTGTCTGAAGTTGGAAATGAAGGACTGTGTTATGCTGCAGAATTCCTGTGTCATTTAATGGAACAATAAGTTACTCTGAACTATGTTTTGTCTTTCTATGTATGCAAAAATTCACATATGTTTCATGATATTAGCAACAGGGAAAAATAATAGCTTAGGACTTGTTTAAATACACCCTCTGCTCAATCTTTGTTTCTAAATATGTTTTCTTCAGAATTAGCCATGGATATGAATTCTTAATTGCTCATATTTAAACTAATTCTCTCACGTGAATACTGTTTAGGAATTCTTAACTGCTCTTAAACAATACTCCCACTTTCTCCCCCAATTAGCATAGTGAAATATTCTTGACTGCCTTTCACTCACTGATCTCATGCTTTCATCACCCAAATTTGAATAATTGTTCCACAAATGCCTATCTGGCTTTGCAGCAATACCCTTCCCTCAAAGAAATACTTCAGCAATACACCATCATGGACTCCATTGCCCAATGGTTCAGACTACTCTATAATCTGTGCACCAGCTCTGTTTGAATTCACCACCCAACCAAATCTAAAACAAAATTAGTGCATCATAACTAGCCTAAAATCACCCCCAACAATGCTAAATTATAAAGAGAGAGCCCTCTCTGGTTGCAGGTAGGCTAGGACCTGTAACTAAACAACTGGTTAGTGGTTACCTCGGCCGTATTCCCTATAGGAAGCAAGGAACAACCTGAGTGATAACAGATCAATTCCTGATTGCATGCACTATCAGTGCAACTCAGACAAATCTAAAACAAATAGTACAATATCCATGCACTCTAGTCTCAACTGGGTCTTTCTCAGAATCAACATGCATGAGTTTCTAATGAGTAAATATTCAGTTAACTAGAGTAGCACTGATGGGTTAATTAGTGTCACCGATGACTATTAACTCACTACTAGTTCTCTCAATTGGTTTGAGAACTAATTTAATTGACTGACTCATGAAACTGAGTCTTCTATTTTACAACTCAATTGACTCACACTGGACACCTTTCTATTTTACAACTCACAATTAACTCACACTGGACACCTACAAAGTAGGGAGAACATATAAATGACATCCAAAGCACTTCCAACTCGAATTTCCTAAGTTAAGTAAGTTTAATAAACTTAATTTAACTATTTTAAGTTGCTATGAGAATAAAATTTGAATTTAATTCAAGGACATATTAAACTAGAATTTCTTGTTGCCATTTCTCAACACTCCCTCTCAACAAGAAATGGATTATCAACTACCCCGATCCTATTTCTGTGAAACTCGAATTTACATCTTGATAATGCCTTTGTCAAGATGTCCACATCTTGCTCCTTTGTGGGAATGTAATCTAACAACATGATCTACCTCAATACACAATCTCTGAGATGATGATATCAGATATCAATATGCTTGGATTGATCATGAAAGACTAGATTTTCAAAGAGTTTGATACAACTCTGATTATCACAATAAATCATTGTTGGATCCACTACTAACCAATCAAACCAGCCAGGATCTTCCTCATCCAGATAGCCCCACATTCTGCCTGACTTGCAGCCATGTACTCTTCCTCTGCCAAACTAAGTGCAACCAATCTATGTTTCCTATTGCACCAAGAAATTGTGTTGACCCAATACTAAAGATCCCTCCTGACGTTCTCTTCCTGTCGGGTGGACTCCCTGCCCAATCTACATCAGTCAAGCCCTGAAACTTCACTCCATCTGTCCGTCTGTACCATAATCCAAACTAAGCAGTGCCTCTGAGGCATCTTAATACATGTTATCCTGCCTTCCAATACATCTTGGTAGGCCTAACCATCGCTTGACTAAGATGGTTAACTGCATAGCACATATTCGGTTGTGTGTTCACCAAATACATGAGTGAACCCAAAAGCTGCCTATAAATAGTAGCTTCCACTACTTCCCATGAAGTAGCATCTTCCTTCCTCCAGTTACCAATTACAGGAGTCTCCATGGGTTTACTACTCTCCATATGGAATCTCCTGAGTATCTCGTTGGCATACCTACCCTGACATACAAAAAACTCTCCATCTCCCTGCCATACCTCTATGCCAAGAAAGTAATGTGTGAGCCCCATTTCCTTCATCTCAAACTCTCTTACAAGGTCCTCCTTACAAGATTTGATGAGCTTCTCATCACCTGTCAGTATGAGACCATCTACATAAAGTATAATGATCAACAACTCACCTTCCATGACTATGTGATACAGGTTCACATATGCTTCACTCTTCATGAAGCCCAACCCAGTGAAGTAGCTATCTATCCTAGTGTACCAAGCGTGGGGTGCTTGCTTTAGCCCATACAACACTCTCTTAACACACATTTCATTAAAATTGGAAAAATATTTCTACAAGAACATCACTAGAATTTAGTTTTTTGGTTATTTGGAAATTCTAGATTCACCGTTTAATTCCAAATTTAATGAAATATGTGTTTCTTGAGTCAGCACACATGTGACTCATGGTCTAAGATTTCAAAACCTTTGGGCTACTCTATGTACACCTCTTCCTCAATCATGCCATTTAGGAAGATAGTGTTTACATCCATCTGATGGATCTTCCAACCCATTTGTGTTGATAGTGCCAAAATAGATCTGATTGACGAGTGCCTTGAAACAAGAGCAAAGGTCTCATCATAGTCAATCCTCTCTACCTGTGAAAATCCATGGGCCACAAATCTGGCCTTATGCTTCTCCACACTACCATCTGCAACTTCTTTTACCTTATAAAGGCAATGGGAGCTCACAACTGACTTTTCCTCCGGTCTTAGGACCATATTCCAAACATTGTTTCGAACTATGGAGTCACTCCTCCAACATTGCATCAACCCAAACCAGCTATTACACTTCTTCCTGAAAGGAATATGGCTCTGTCACAACACATGCACCCATAAGTGCCATGTATCTAGTGTACCTCTCTGGTGAGCTCCTCTGTCTGTGCTAAGAAGAGGGTGCTCCCACATTCTCTCTCGCATCATCCAACAATCTATCAACGTCTCTAGTGCGCTTTCTTCCCTCTCTAGAATACTCTGCATGAGTGGATATCTCCACTCTCTGAACCTCTACATGTGGCTGCTCCACATCAATATGAGGCCCCTCAACCTTAAGAGCTAAAAGCTCCTCATATGCATGTAGCTCAAGCTCCCTCTCAAGGGATACTTACATGGCCTTCTCCTCATCAAACCCAATATCCCGATGAACCATTGTCATCCGATTGGTCGGCATGTACACCCAATCGGTCCAGGCATATTGATATACGATAACAATATGCTTGGCCCTGATCATGAAACATCACCCTTGCTACCCCTACTATGCTCATGTTCTTCCTCTCGGCAACCCCATTTTATTGAGGGTTATGGGTGTCTTCAACTCTTGTTTAATCCCTTCTGCTCCACAGAAGTTCTTAAAATCATTGGAGACATACTCACCACCATTATCACTTTGTAGAGCTTTAACCTTCTTGCCAGACTCTTTCTCTACCAATGCTTTGAACTCACAAAACTTTGTGAAAGTTTGATCATTTTTGTGCATAAAAAATACGCAACATTTACGAGAATAGTCATCAACAAATATAACATAATACCTGTGTTTGGTCGTGGATACTGTCGAGAATGGTCCACACACATCTGAATGGACTCTCTCCAGAATAGACTCTACTTGACTATCTCTGTCTCCAAAGGAAGACTTGGTGTATTTTCCCAAAGTACAACCCTTGCATGTATCAACTTGCTCAAGCATACCTTGGTGAAGACCAATAGAGATTTGTTGCAATATCTTCAAAGACCCAAGATGCAAGTGCCCCAATCGCCTGTGCCACAAATCACTGGCATCTCAGCTCAACATCTTTTCTACTTTTGAACTCAAAGCAACACAATCCTCTACCTCTATCTTATAGAGATTCTGAACTCGAATCCCTATCTTCTCTACTTGACCCATGGCTATGTGTCAAAGGAACGCATTTACTTTTGAAAAGATCACATCATAGCCTCTATCTTCAAGCATGGCAATGGAAACTAAGTTCTTCGTTAGTCCGGGTACATGCATAGCATTCTTGAAGGTGAGTGGAGCCGCATGCTCCCTCTAAAAAGTAATAGTGCCCACACCAGTAACACTATAATTACCGTCATCACCCATCTCGATATGCGTCTTGAGATCTTTGTCCTCCAGTTCACTGAATAACTCTTTGTCGCCAGTGATGTTGAAAGAAGCTCCACTGTCTAAGTACCAGACACTTCCCATCATTGAAGACACCATGCATGAAATGAGGGAAAAGTCCAATTCAAATTGGGAGGCCAAAGCCTCACCAACCGCTCCTCCTAAGGACTTCTCCTTGGACTTCTTCAATGGACAAAATGTAGCAAAGTAACCCGTCTTGTAACAATGAAAGAATTTAACTTTCATCATGTCCTTCTTCTTACCTCCATGATAAGAATCTGATTTGGAATGAGAAATTTTGCATTTCCCCTTCCTCGCCTTAATCACTAAGGAACAGTTCTCTTCATCATCAGTGTTTGATGAAGAGCCACCTCTAGTGTTCCTCCTAATCTCATCTTGCATAAAATATGACCATAGTCGTTCCCAATTTGGCAGCTTCTCCCGACCATTGACAGAGTCGTGATAACTATGCCAACTCTTTGGGAGTCCAAGAAGAGCAAGGCTCACCATATTCTCCTTAATAACCGTGATTCCAAAACTTCCAAGTTCGTCCTGACATTGAGTGAACTTGGTCAAGTAATTTGGAATCATCTCGCCTTTCTCCATCTCAATTTTACCAATTTTATCCTTCAGTGGCAACTTCCTTTGATCACTGCTATTCCAATACAATTCCATCAATGTTTTCCACATAACATGCAAGGTTTCATTTCCATCGAGACTCAAGACAATATGATCTCAAACTCCCTCAAGGATTATCCGCCTTTCCTTCGCCACACACTTCTTCCACTCGGCCAAGTTCTATGCATCAGCGCTATTGGATTGGGGACTTCTTGATCATTGAATTCCTTCAAACCATTATTTTCTAACATAGCCTCCATCCCGTCCCTCCAGCCTATAAAATTTGAGCTGCCTTCCAAGGAATACTCAAGCCTTAACCCATGGAATGCCATCTGTCGATCTTGAAGTATGTATTACAAATTCGACTTTCACCTGTAACCCAGAAACTCAAAACTTCGAAATGTCCTCTAGAGAACTGATTTTAAATCAACGATATCTCCCTCATCTGAACTCCGATTCGACCAATTTTTTTTTAATTTGGGTATATTTTCCCAAGGAATCTAGATCTGCAATTTGTTTATAAAAAATTTGCATATAAATTCTCATATCTACTCTGTAAACTCTTGGCCCAAAAAATAATCTTGCTCTAATACCATGTAGAAAATCCTGTAGATTCATAAGCTAATGCAATTTGCTAAAGCAAGAGACAAGAATATACTTCTACTCTTTATAACGAAAACCCATAAACATCTAGAAAACAATAATCAATAGAGGAAGAGAATCAAAAGCACATAACACAATAAATATCTGGGGAAAACCACAACTCAAAACCCCACTATCTGTTTTGTATTAATCATGAAAATCAAGATGAAATTACAATGCTTGTTCTCTCTAGAGCAATCACAACACTCAACAAATTCAATCTCCAACTCATAAGCTCAAGGCCAAATCTTAGCCAATTCACAAGCTCTCAAAGTCTCTATTCCAATGTGTAATTCCTATGGAGAATAGCTTGTATTTAAAGGGAAATAAATGCTCTAAAAATAACTCAATTCCTCAAGGATCAGTTCTTGATTGCATGCACTCTCAGTGCAACTCTGAAAAATCTAAAACAAATAGTACACTGTCCCTACACTCTAGTCTCAACTGGATCTTTCTCAGAATCAACATGCATGAGTTTCTGATGAGTAAATATTCAGTTAACTAGAGTAGCACTGGTGGTGTTCATTAGTGTCACCACTGGCTGTTAACTCACAATTAGTTCTCTCAATCGATTTGAGAACTAATTTAACTGAACTGACTCATGAAATTGAGTCTTCTATTTTACAACTCACACTGGACTCCTATAAAGTAGGGACAACATATACATGACTTACAAAATACTTCTAACTCGAATTTCGTAAGTTGAGTGAGTTTAATAAATTTAATTTAACTATTTTAAGTTGCTATGAGAATAGGATTCGAATTTAATTCACAGTTTAATTCAAGGACAAATTAAATTGGAATTTCTTGTTGCCATTTCTCAATAGCTGCGAATGGATTCTTTGGCCCTATTTATGGCTTCATACAAGTAGCCCATTGCGGGCTTGTCTCCATCAACTAATCGAAGAACCTTTACCAAAGGTTCAATAATGCTATACACCTCCTACACTCCCACCCAGAAGCTTTCATGGTATGAAACTAGCCTGCATATGGCCTCTCCCTCTAGTTTATGGATATATGGCAAAGCACATCACTCATTTGAAAAGAACATTCTCTTCAAATCCCACATAGAATTCTAGATGGATTGAAGAGATATGAAGCTAGTGGCAAACCATGTAATTGCAAGGTGCACCAACTCCTCGTTGTTGGTGAATGTTCTCATTAAATTAAGCACAAATGCATGATTATATATAAATTTTGTAATTTTTTTTTATGATTCAGTAATATCCTTGACCAAGAAATTTTCTCTATGTCCTCCAACATCAAATCAATGCAGTGTGCAACACAAGGTGTCCAAAATAAATTAGGATACTTCTCCATAAACATCATGCCAACAACAACATAATTTGCAGCATTTTCAGTTATAGCTTGGACAACATGTTATGGACCCACCTCCTGAATGAATACGTCCAACAAATCACACAATAATCATGCCTATTTGATTTGTGCAGATGCATCAACAGGTTTGATAAACATTATCCCCTTGGGACAATTAATCAAGAAGTTAATAATGGTTCTACCCTTTTGATTTGTCCAACCATCAGACATCACAATGCATCCTCTGTGTGCCCATGAACCTCTGAAATCTTCCCATCTCTTATTGCATTCAGCGTTTTCATTCTAAAGAATGCACCCTCTAAAGTCATCATATGAAGGTGCTTTGTACCATGGGCCAACAATAGGAATAACATCAATCGTGGGATGGGAAAATGGATTGTTCCTGGCAATGTTGAAAGGAATATCACTCCAAAGAAGACACCTATCCAACAACTTGTCATCTTCTTCCTTCTCCCTTTTTTTAAGAGATGACATGATAGATGGTTGTGCTCTAGGCATGGTTTTAGGAACAAAAAATGATGAGGAAAATATGGGGTTGATTGTAGATTTTGATATTGAAAAAGAACCAATGCCACTCTCACGGTCACCTCCCAATCCTGCCACTCCACCCTTTGCCATTTGACTCTTCAGAGCTGCCTTGGTCACTTTGGTTGTCTCTATTTCTTCCAAAAATTTGATGGCTCTATGAATGATTTCTGGATTTGTGTTTCTGTAAGGCCCTATCTCATGTCCAGGGATTTGTGCAAGGTGGAACTTCAATCTGTATACACCCCTTATCATATGATGCCCACATAACTTGCAAGTCAAATTTGATTTGTCCAACCCTCCATCAGGTTCACCAAATTCCCATAGAGGGTCCAATTTCCTTGGCATGTTAGTATATTTGTTGAATCTTGAGTTTTAATGTAAGATCGAAGTTTGAAGTTTGAACCTAGGGCACAAAAAAATTGCAAGTTAAATAAATGAAATTAGAATTTATATACAACACTTTGATATTTTAATTTTTGACGAAAAAACCCTCAAATCAATGCAACAATAATGACAAAAAACACACATTCAAACCCAAGCAAAAAATCATGGAAAAAACTAAGACATATGAAGAAATTAAACAAATAAAATTAACAATCAAGATTTTGCATTTTTTACCCAAAAAAACCTTCTCCACTAAATGCAACAAAAATGACAAAAAAACACTCAACTTCAAGCAAATTCATGGAAACTATATGTATTATAGAAACCCAAGGAAAAACAAGAAAAAAACGAAAAAAATAAGGCCAAATTTGATGTCCATACCTGAAAACCATGTTTTGCTGAAGAAACTGGGTCCAAACTTGAATTATTTTGCTTGGAGTGTTAAATTCCTTCACTTTTCTCCTCTCTTGCCCTTGTGGATGAGTTCTCCTCCTCCTTAGCTCTCATCTTTGCCTTTTGTCTGCAAAATGAGAGGAAAAAAACCAAAATTTAACTTTAAAATCACTCTCCCACGTAGTTCAATGATTTTTTCAAACCGACTCTTGATTTTCTCTGGAAAAACGCAATAAAATCATGACTTTTTCAAGGCGAAAAAATTGTTGATTTTATCAACAATGTGAAAAAATCACAATTTTATCGCGATGTTCGCAACACTACTTAATTCTCCTAATATAAATATTAAACTAAAAAAAGAACTAAAAAACTATGGCTCATTAGAGTAACGACATATACTTACAAAACTATGTTGTATACCATTGTATAAAAACATGTACTATCCACTAAAAACATAACATACAAGTATAAAATGCAAAACTCACTTTTATATGAAAACTATATATTCTACCAAAACAAACATTTATGTAGAATTTAATTGATCCCTGATTACCAATTCCATATTCCCATCATTCCCTATATTATATCCATCTTAATTATTAAGATAACATAGAATGGAGATTCTAAACGCATTCACGATAAGAAAATGATATAGCATACATAACATGATGGTTGTGGCCGGAAGGGAACTGGAGCCGGCAAAAAAAAAACGTGCGAGAGCCGAAGCGACTAGGGTATAGAAAATTGCAGGGATCGTCTCTAATGGAGGGAGGCAGAGGAGGGAGCTCAGCTCCCTCCTACAAAGATGTTGTTGCCAGCAGGTAAAACAACGATGGTGAACAGCAAAGGTTTTGCGAATGAAAGGAACATGGATAATGAAAAGGAGACAGATGGGACCAAAACCAAGGAAAACAACAGCACAAAGGACAAAGAGGAAGAAGACAAAAGTCAAGAACCAAGAGACAAAAAACAAAAATGACCTTGTAAACCAAAAGCAGAAATCACTCCTAGAGTAATATTAAATGATCCTGCTCTGCAGGCGCACAGGGAACACATGGGGACCTATGCCATTATCTGTAAATTCATGGGACTATGGCCCACTGAAAAAGTTTTACCAACATGGATCAAGTATCACTGGAAACCCAAAGGAAGCATTGACCTACATCTTGGGTCAAAGGGATTCTTCACAGTGGTGTTCTCAAACATTGAAGATAAAGACAAAATATTCGAAGGAGGACCCTACTTTTTTGTAGCAGTCGGTCTCTATATGAGGCCATGGAGGATGAACTTTCTCCCAGAGCGGGAGACGTTCTCTTCAGTTCCAGTTTGGGTAAGGCTCTATTCTCTACCTCTTGATTATTGGCAAACTGAATCGCTAGCTGCCATTGTCAATAAATTAGTACGTTTTGTCAAAGCTTTTGAAGCCACAAGAAGAGGAAAATATACCTCCTTTGCAAGGATATGTGTGGAAATGGATCTATCAGGAGCGCTTCCAAGTGAAGTTATCTTGGAAGTTTTCAATGAGGAGTGGGTGCAGACAGTGGACTACGAGCATATCCCATTCAGATGTCGTAGATTCCATGCACATGGACATCTATTCAAAGATTGCCCTCTCAGTAAAGCAGAGAACAAAAGTAAACTTAATACAACGAAGGACAGTGAAAGCTTTCAAAAAGTGGCAAGTAGAGGAAAAGGAGGAAAAAAGGGGCTAAAGCAACAACATAACGAGGGGCAGAAGGTTAGTCAGAACAAGTTTCAAGTGCTGAAAGAGAATGAAGAAATCACAAAACAAAACCAATATCAGGAGGACGGTTCTAATGAAAAGAGAAAGAAGAGGACAACAAACAATATCAAGATATTGGTCCTCAAAAATAGGCGATAATAAGTGAAACAGATATGGATATGGACCAGGAAATGACCTAAAGTGAAACAGATCTGGAAGACCATGAACTACAAGAAATTCTCGATAAGGAAAACCTAGATCTGGAAGGATTCTTGATGCAGGGAACCAAAGGAGGAATAGATTCACTGCCTCAAGAAGAATGCAATAGAATACAACACTTGTTTTTATGGAAAACTCAGGAAAGAGGGCTGGATAAAGGTAAAAACATTCATAAACCGGAGCACAGATGGGTGAAAACAATGAAATCAACTCCAGGATTAGCGACTAGAAATCCAGAAAAGAAGAGGGGCAGGAAAAAGCAAAATGAGCTCTTGATGGAGTGTGGAAAGCTAACGATAGACTCGAGTAAGATGAAATATCTAACCAGTTACTCCTTTACAAATATTCAATTATGAAGTTCATATCTTGGAATATCAGAGGTCTAGGTAGTAAAAAAAAACAAAGAATGCTAAGTAACAGAATGAAACTAGCAACACTGAACATACTCTTCATTTAGGAAACAAAATGCTCCATTAAGAAATTAAAACAAATCCATAGCAAATGGCTTAATAGATTTGAGTTTCTAGAAGTTAAAGCAGAGAACATAGCGAGGGGCATTCTCACTCTATGGAACCCCCAAAAAGTCAGCATAATAGATGTGGAGGCATCAAGAAATTATTTATCAGTAATCATTCAACTAGTGGGGGTTTTGGACACCTTCCTAGTTACTAACATTTATGGTCCTCAACGAATAGATGAGAAACTCAAATTTCTTGACTCCCTGGTAGATCTTAGAAGCATACATGAAGAAATGTCGTGGATCATGGGAGGAGATTTTAACATGATTAAATCTCTTTCAGAAAAAAAAGGAGGTACCCGAATGCTAAGTAAAGATTTAGTAGCATTCCAATCCTTCATAGAAGATATGAAATTGGTTGACTCTGAAACGCACAATGGCCTTTTTACTTGGAATAACAAAAGAGGAGGTGAGGCCTAGGTCGCCTCCAATTTAGACAGATTTTTAATCTCAGAGGAGTTGATGCTCACTAATAGAGAAATAACTGCTAGTGTTCTCCCCTTTGGAGGCTCTGATCACTGGCCGATTCAATTAGAGATCAAGGGGATTTATTCTCCAAGGAGTAGACCCTTTAGATTTGAGAATATCTGGCTCTCCCACCCAAATTTCATCAGCAACATTGAAAAATGGTGGTCCGAAGATCTGCAGATGCAGGGCACTAAAATAAACCTACTTCATAGAAGACTAAAGCACATAAAACTCAGACTCAATGAATGGAACAAGAAGGATTTTGGTAATATTTTTGTAGACAAAAAAGCAGTGGAAATTAAACTACAGGAACTAAATCAAGAACTGATCATAGATGGTTTTGATAAAGTCAAAAGTGAGCAAGTTGATAAACACAACCAAGAATGG
>APFE031290514.1:0-64181 GCA_000404065.3 Pinus taeda
TTGGAAAAATGTCTGGGTTCAATAACACCCAGTCGAGCATTAAGCTTCCAATAATGCTAGATTTTAACCTGGAGCACTTTTGTGATTTGGAGTAGATGCCCCCTCATATTTGTGACACATATTTAGTTGTGAATTGGACTATTACTAACTGTCATTTCCTTTGAATGGTACCTGATGACTTGGGGAACCTCAACTCTTTAATAATGTTAAGGAAGGAGAGAAAGTACATTACACTAAGTTCTCTTATGCTTTTCAAGTTTTTCTTGGATATCTACAACGTTTCGGGTAGGAAAGTACATTCTATTAATGAAAATTTGTCTTGATAGAAAGGCCCAATTTCAAATTCTAATGCTTTCAAAAAACATTGTATAACTGTAATGTTTCTAAAAGGAAAGCATATTTTTTCAATTTAAGTATCATGATCCCATATTCCAACTTATTTTTCAGTAACCCATTAGGCTTTGTAGCTTTGAATAAATCCATGTCTTTTGATAAGATCCTCTTCCAAATTAAAATACAGTTTCCTTTTGGAAATAACCACATACAATGTCTTGATTTTGTTATTGAGAAAATAGAGGTTGTGAAACAAGCCTGTGCCATACAAGGACTTGATTCATTGATTATATATCAATTATGGCTCTAGATGTAACAATGTCTTGATTTTGTTGCCTGAAAATAGAGGTTATGCTTTACTATGTCACAGAATTTCTTACAATCTTTCCATAAGTATTGATTTGTAATCTCAGTCACTGAGGGATGACTGTAATGACAAAGGTAATATTCCATGGTTTGAAGTTCCCCTCTTACTAAATATTTAAATATATCACCACAATTTAACTGTTAGTTAAAAGAATTGTATTTGATTTGTAAACAATTCATTGCTTGATTTATAGATTTTGATTTTTTCCCTTTTTTATTTTTTTCTCAGATTTGGTATGATATATCTTCCAAGATTTGGGTTCCCTAGTTTCCCCACCATAGTACGAGGTTTAGATGTTATCATTAAATATTCTTGGAACATTACAACTTTTCCAGTAAGTGTGCTTTGAAACATTGTTGTTGCTTTTCCATGGTGTTAATGCAAATAAGCACTACAACTAGTGCCATTATGTAGATCAAGTGCCAAAATCTAGGTGGTCTTGTAATGATGGAGTGATTGTTTTATAGCTACTAAGGTCATATGCATTTTTATCTCTTATGTTGTCCTAAGATATTCAAATTCAGAATAAGAATTCAGGTCTCGTTTCCACTGTAGATTGTAGTCAGTTTCTTGAACATAATATATAGTATATTATCTTTTACTAATAAACTGTGGATGTGATCCCTTGCAGGAAAAAAAATCAAAGTGACTTTGATTTCACATTGATTTGTCAAAACATCCACACAGGAAAGAAGATTCAAAGTGACACTATGATGGCCATTATGTCAAGCCAGGTGGTCGCACTCCCTTGATCGTGAGCACGATTGTGATCAAGATGGAAGACTTCATAGTCTAGATTGATTTTTTAGCAGTGATAGTTAGTGGGCTCATTGACAAAAGCTTCTATTTCACTAATCCTTTTTATAGAGTTGTCAGATTCAATTTCCAAAGGTTTTAATTACACTATAGAGTTGAGTTTTGAGAGAGTTGTGATTCAAAGTGTTATGTATAGCAGATATGACACTTGAACGAAGACAAGCATAGTAGAGGTATCAGATTCTATTATAAGCTTACCTGCATATTATAAGGGACTTGGTTGGCTTTTTTATAATTTTATAAACAAGTTCCATGTCGTGGAAATGTGAAAAAAACAGTGATATTGCCACCATGTGGTTCTTGTCATATATGGTTTTATACTTTTTCAAAAAATTCTCTAAGAGTTCACAATGCTAAGATTCACTAGGACTTTACAAAGTTTTATTATTTAGTGAAAGACTTGCCAAGATATTACAAGATTTTATAATTGAGTAAAATATTCGCCATGCCTGGTGAGAGATTCGCCAAAAATTATATATACATATTATATTATTGATAAATCGCCTTCCATTTTTCCTATATACCATGGAGATTCGCCCATTTATTATATTTATAAATTTAGGGGGGGTTCTTAAAATTTTCCCTGGTCATCTTCCTCCTCCAACCAGAGAGGTAGATCATGTTCTAGCAAGGGTTGGGTAGGAGGATATAGGATTAATTTCTTGGACATATGCCCATTCTTTATGGCCATGTTCCTAGTTCGACAGCTGATGTAGGCATCAATGGTAGCCAGCCAAGGTCTTCCCAAAATGAGAGGATACCCAATGATCTTTACCTTTGGCTGGAGAAATAAGAAATCATCAGGGTACTCCTAAGAATCAATGGAGACCATCACATATTCCACAATCCCCTCAGGGGTCACGGTGGAGTGGTCTACTAGTTGTAGCACAGTCGTGGTCTTCCCGAAGAAGCCCTAGAGGTTAAGTTTGATCATTGTGTCCTTTGTCATCACATTAATGGCAGCTCCCATATCAATCAAGGTATGTGGGATCATGGTGCTATTGATGTGGACATCAACTATTGGGCTTCTAGGGTCCAGATATTTTGGACAGATTACCTACCCTAACATCAGGTCGGACAGTTGACCTATGACATTGACGGTTGGGGCCTCTATCTTACACCATCCTGGATGCCTAAAGCACTTCTCTTTGATCAACCTATTGTATATAGGCAAATCTTTTACGGCTTGAAGAGGTGGTATCTTCACACATAAATGTTTCAATTCTCCCAAGAGTTAAGATTCTTCGGGGGTAGGCCAGACTGTCACATATAGTCTCTTAGGAAAAGGTGGAATTGCTTTAGGTTCACTTTCCTCTTTATCTTCCTCAACCTCCCTTGGTGGATGCTGGCTATTGGGGAGAACTTTCCCAAATCACAAGTTAGTTTCCTAAATCTCCATAGCATTTGTTGGGCATAATGGCTCCCCACTATACACTTGTTGAGCCTATCTGTTGTTCAGGTTCAGATTTGGCTAGGTAGGAATTTGGGGTTTCTTTGGTAGAGCAGTAGGTAATGGTTGTGGTTGGGCAAGTGGTGGAGGCAAAAGAGTGGGAAGAGAGTTGTATTAGGGCCTCCACCCCTCATGAGGTGCATTCTCCTGAGGTTGTGGCTTAGCATAGGATTGAAATGAATGGGTGGCTGATTGGGCATAATATTGAGATGTAAAGGACCAAGGAGGAAGTGTGGACTAGGAAGGATGAGTAGGGGGGGCCCAAGAAGGTATGCTAGTTACTTGGTTGGGGTTTTAGTATGCTTGAGATTTCCCTTCCATCCCCTGCCAGTATGGTCTAGGTCCATGCGGCCTCCTTTAGTTTATGTAATAGAGTTTTTCATTGACTCCCTCGACCCCTTGATATACAACTTTAAGTTTAGGTTAGGAAGGACACTTATCTATAGAATGATTTTCTCCACAGACTGAACAAACATCTATAGAGTTCAATGGGCATTCATTCCTAGGATGCCTCCTGGTGCATCTAGGGAAACAAATGGCCAAAGCCCTCTCTACTTCATCTTGTTTCCTTTTGATATGTAAGGTATCCATTTACATGGCAAGAGTCTGTGGCATCTCACTCTTGAAGTCTTCCAGCATGTTTCCAATTTCTCCTTTAATGGATGAGTTAGAGGAAGAGGTAGTAGCTATGGGTTGAATCCCCCTACCTTCCTTTCTGGCTGCTCTAGAAAGGTTTCTAAAAACAGTCTTTATGTCCTCATAGGATAGTTGGTAGATGTCTCCCTTGGCCAGTAGATAAAGGGTGTCTAAAATATCTTCCAGAATTCCCCTGAGGAGGACTAGCTTCAAAGACTCAGGGTCAAGTGTACCCCCGACCCTTTTGTAACTGAGTTGGAACCTCTCTTCATAGTCCTCCAGTGACTCATCACTTCCTATGGTCATTCTAAAAATTTCTTCTTTAGTATCTTTTTACCTACAATAGTCTTGATACTTTTTGTTAAAGGATTCCTACATGTGAGCCCAAGTTATGATGCTATTTCCATGTAACCCCATGAACTATCATAGTGCTACATCCTTGAGAGTAGGAGGGAACACTTTCAACTTTTGCTCATCTTCTGTAGAGTCATAGGTTCGACAGATAACAACAAACTCAAACAAAAAGTTGTCAGGATCTTCTGTAGTCAGGCCATGGAAATAAGGTGGGGTGAAAGGGCCGATATTCTTCATTTTGGTGTCCCCATTGGTCTCCTAAATGGGAAAGGTACCCTCTATTCTCTCTCCATTCCCCCTAGCATTTCTGCTTTCAGCCATTGGCTCCAAATGAATGTTTTCTTCTTCGTCTTCCCATATATATTCTTCAAATATGTCTTGATGTTCACCTAAGGGTTTTTCTTGATCACAGTTGCTGAAGAAGAGAGAAGGTTGGCCGTGTGAAGTAGTGGGGGTGTTGGGAATTTTTTTTCCTGAGTTATCTCTATTCCTACAAGGCATGAAAGGAAATATTTTTTGGTTGTTTTTTGTTTCTTTTTCCCCACACTAATAGTACCTGCAGAAGATGAAATTTATTGAACAAAACAAATTGCAACTAGCTGAAATGAAATTTGCAAAATTGAAGAGGAAAGCAAGGAGATGCAGAACTTGAAAGAAGAGAAATGACTAGTCTAATTTTGCGGAAATGAAATTTGCAGAATTGAAGAGGAAAGCAAGGAAATGCAGAACTTGAATGAAGAGAAATGACTAGTCTACTTTTGCTGAAATAAACTATTAGGAGAATGTTGCAATAGAAAATAGAAGAAAGCAGTAATCACAGAATACTCTGACACTTCCCTAGCAACAGTGAAAAAAGTGGTGAGCACTAGTATTGCAGCAATAATGCTGCAACTCTTGGGCTACCTACTTTACTCTTATCAACCTGGTAGTTCGTAACAAACTTGGAAGCATCACTGTTGTATGCACAAGCACCAGTTCTTACTACAGGTTGTCACTTGGTTAGCCGAAGCAAGATCACTAGGAGATCAAGCCAAATTGTATGGATTCTAGAAGAAGCTCTATATGTGATGAAAGGAGAGAAAGATTACTCTACAAACACTACTTTAACTACAGAAAGGAGAAATACTGAAATGTAAAGCAAACCTAGTAAACCCTAATTAACTAACTAACCCTACATTTGCAGAAATCACTATGGAAACCATGAAATGGATTTCATTACCTACTCAAGGAAGTAAACAAAATCTAACAAATCTATTTATTGAAGTAAATAAGCACAAAACATCTTTTTGGATTTTCATGTATTTTTATGTGAACTTGACATGCATGTAATTTATTGTGTGTGAAAGTGGTAGTGAATAGGTAGCGTTGGAGGGTGGTTTTGGGACTTAAGAGGATGTAGGATGGTGTGGATGGGTCCTAAGAGGTCCCAAGTGGCCTTCTGGAGGCTTTTCTCTCACTTGGCCTTCAAAATAAACCCTACAGGAAAATCTATAGGAGGACACAGGAAATCTACAGGAGGAAAATAGGGCAACTACAAGAGGCCTACAGGAGGAGGCCGAGAGCAGTTTTCACTATTTTGAGGGTGTGAGAGTGGATGGAGAAGACGGATGAAGGATGGAATGAGGTGTTAGGGAACCTAGGGTCGACCAAGAATTACCAGGAGAGAGAAAGATGATTGGGTTTGCTCAAGGAGAGAGGAAGAAGTTGTATGGAAAACGCAGGTAACTAAAGCAGAATTGAGGGAAGACTTGGGCGACCTGTAGAGCATGGATGAGATGGAGGATGGGATGGCTAATAGGCTAGCCTACTACTAAAAGAGATCTTCTACATAAAATAAATTGACAGTCAACCAAGGAAATCAAGCAAGTAATGAAATGAGTGCATATAGGAAAATGAAGTTTTGCATCAAAATAGTCCAAACTATGATCTATGAAAGGAAATGCTAATAAATGTTGCAAGAAAGGAAAGAATGAAAGAATACTATTGTAAATAAATATGTGAGCATGATGAAGAAGATCTCATGTAAAGCAAAACTGGACTATTAACCTACTAAAAAGCTGCAAACATTATAAGTCCTATGAGTGAGGGAAATCTGTGTTTTTGGGACATCAAGAGGGTATTTTCCTCAAATAATGGTCCCAAAGGGGGGAAGAGAGGCCAAGGCACTCTTTCTAGCCTTTTGAATCTTCTTTTTATCACTACTTAACCTGCTATAGAAACCACAAATGGAAGCAAACTACTGAATCATCAAAAGCAACCTATTCTTAACCATAAAAGAAATGCATCTAACAACAACCTAATCTACAAACTAAAATAAAACATACAAATAAAAGTAAAGAGGAGCTTGACCACTTGTATTGGGCCCTAATCCAAGAGCTTTATCCCTATGAGGTAACTCAGTGCTAGCTCAAAAAGGATTCCATCTTTATTTCCAAAACAATAGCAGGATTACATGAAACTGTCACAAAATTAATAAGCTTGAAGTTGGAGTAGAGTTTTCATAAGCAAAAATCCAACAAAAATCCAACCCTGGTGAGGCCCTAGGCCTCTCTACTTACACAAATGAGGCCACCAACAGTTTCCTTAAAGTGAGGGAGGCATCTCTCCCAAAACTCGAGATAATCACAGTCATCCTTCACTTGCTCAGTTTCCTTCTAGTGCATGATTCATCGGCTTATACTCCAAGCTGAATGAAGGGAAATTTGAAGTGAGGAGTAATAAATGAGAGGTATTCCCTCCTATAAACCCTCTCCTTTGTACACTTCGAGTTATTTCTGCCATTTGTCCATTGGATCCTTGACTTTGACCTCAAAACTCATCAATAATCTGCATTAAATACATGTTAGACCACATGGCACAATAACTAACTCAACTCGTTCTATAAGCATAAATATAATAAAAACATCATACAATAAGCTAAGGGAATGGTTGATTTGACTAGGTTAGGAGGTAAAATGATCCCATATAATTACCCATTTGTGAGGCTTATAACATGCAAGTGTGGAGAAACATAAGACTAGATTTGTGGGCAGAGGATTCTCTTAGTTGGAGGGAATTGATTACGATGAGACTTTTGCTCTTGTAGCAAGGTACTCATAAATTAGATATATTCTATCACTTTCAGCATATATGAGATGGAAGATACATTAGATGGATGTAAAGTCGACAGTCCTCAATGACATGATTGAGGAAGAGGTGTATATTGAGCAGCGAGAAGAATTTGAGACCTTCAACAGAGAGCCGCATGTGTGGAGACTCAAGCAAGCATTGCATGGATTGAAACAAGCACCTTGTCTCAAGCTGGGCTTCACCAATAGTGAAGCATATGCGAACATTTACCATATTGTGGTTGAAGGTAGATTGTTGATTATTGTTTTATATGTCGAAGATTTGATTTTGATAGGTGATGAGAAGTTGATCAAGTCTTACAAAGAGGATTTTACAAGATATTTGAGATGAAAGACTTGGGGCTCATACATTACATTATTTGTATGGAAGCATGGAAAAGAGATGAGGAACTCTTTGTCTCTCAGGGCATGTATGCCAACAAGATACTAAAGAAGTTCCACATGGAGAGCAAAAAATGCATGAAGATTCCTTTAGCTAGTAACTAGAGGAAAGAGGATGCTACTTCAGGTGTAGTAGTGGAGGATACTATTTATAGAAATCTTGTGGTTTCACTTATGTATTTGGTGAACACCTGATCATACATGTGTTTTGTAGTCAACCAAATTAGGCAAGCCATGGTTATTCCAACTAAATTGTATTGGAAGGATGCTAAAAATATGTTGAGATACCTGAGATGAACCACTTCGTTTGCTAATTCGTATAGATAGACAGAGGGAGTGAAGCTTTAAGGCTTCACATATGTAGATTGGGTAGGGATTCCATCAAACATGAAGATTACATTACAGGAATCTTTAGTATTGGGTCAGTATCAATTTCTTGGTACAAGAAGAAGCAGAGAACAGTTCCTATCACCTCAACATAAGTATAGTACATTGTTGTTAGTCAATTAGCTTATGAGGCTATCTGGATGAGGAATATTCTTGTTGGTTTGTTTGGTCAAAATATGGATCCAACAATTATTTATTTTGGCAATCAGAGTTGTATGAAACTCTATGAAAAATCTATTTTTTCATGATTGGTCCAAGGATATTGACATCCAATACCACCATCTCCAAGATTATGTTCAGAGGAGAATCATGCTTCTCGAATACATTAGTACAAAGGAGTATGATGCAAATATTTTTCCAAAGGCATTGTCAAGATGAAAATTCAAGTTTCAAAGAGGCACGATCACGGTAGTAGATAATCTCTTTCTTGTTGAGAGGGAGTTTTAAAAATAACAACAAGAAAATCCTAATTTAATTTCTCCTTGACTTAAATTGGGAATTAAATTGTATTCCCATTCTCATGGCAACTTGTAGCAATTAACTAAGTTAAGTTGACTTAGTTGGCTCAGTAAATTCAAGTGGGAAGTCTATCTAGAGTCATGTAAAGTGATCCTTGAAATTTAGGGGCCCACGTTGAGTTCTTATTGAGTTGTAATTATTTAATTCATTTTAACTCAATTAAATTCAGTTAAACTAGTTCTAAACATTAGAGGAAATAGTGAGAGGTCAAGTGAATTAAATTGAATTTAATTCATATGCAATGATCAATAAGAAAACCCATAATTCACTCAAAATAGCTCATGCATGTCACCTTAGAGGAAGACCCAGTTGATATTAGAGTTCAAGGACATTGTACTATCAGTTGTATAATTTTCTAAGTTATACAAATGGTGCATGCAATCAGTAGAAGTCATATGAATGGATTGCGTAGTTGTGGTGATGGATTTTCCCAATTAAATGTGGCCCAATTCCCTAGGAAACTACACAATGAAGTAGGAGTTTGGAAAACAACAGATTTGTCTAAGTATTGGATTGAGTTGGTTTGTGAAGCAGTGAGATAATTTGTACTTGTGTAGATATTTTTCAGGTTGAACAAGCATTATATTTTCTACCGAGATATTTTCATCAATGAAATATACAAATAGTAGGGTTTTTAGCTATGACTTTCCCCAGTAAAAATATTGTGTTATGTGTGCTTTAAATTCTTCATTTTTTGCTTCGTGATTTCATCGAACAATTTTTGTTTTCGCTCATGAGTAGAGTAGATTCAAGCCTTTGGTTCTAGCATATTACATAAGCAATTTAAATCTACAGGCCAAACCTCTCTACAACATCAATCCTTCCAATTTTTTGAATTAATATTGAATTTGGTTGAGATCAATGATTTTCACCTCAGGTTAGGGTAAAAAACTTATAATCATCCACCTCTTGTCATTATTGAAGATTATGAAAGTGTTGAACCCGAAGGGAATACTGAGATCAAGAGGAGGAATAGAATGTAGAAGAACAACAAGCAACAAGGATTTCATCTCCTTTCCCACCATTTCCACAAAGATTGGAAGATAAGAAGCCCATCAAGCTACAACCACTTTGTCGGACGGGCTTAGAAATATTTATATAAATATCATCCTTCTTAGAGCCATCAAATTAAATACCAATTTACAAAATTTTCATCAAGGAAACATGTATCAAAGGGCTAGGAAGAAAAAAAATGAATCCTCCTACCATTCATGTATGGGACAACTTTTTGATATCATGCTTGAGAAACCTACACATCCAAAGTATGTTGAGCCCACAAGTCATGTTGTGATTGTCTATATATATGATACTTCTATTAATAAAACTTTGATCGACAATGGAGTATCTATTAATGTCATCATCAAGGGCACTATGTTTATATTAAACTTTCAGTTATCTCTTAGGCACAATCCCATTATTTGCAACTAGCAGATACCTTAATTATATGTCTAGAAGGAATATTGGAAGATATAAATGTATCCATTGATTCATGGGAGTACCCATCTTATTTCATTCTCTCACACACAAAGAAAAATCTCAGTGGTTACCCTCTTACATTGGGTAGACCATGGTTGGCTACAAAAGACACTTATATAGGGTGCAGGGAAGGAGAAATGGCAATATAAAATGATTACTCTACAATGAAATCCACACTTAAACCACATGCGGAACCTTCATTGGATGAATAAAATAAAATGTGGGTATAATAAGATGGGGATGGCCCACTTTTCCCAATTCTAGCATTTCATAGAGATCTTTCTCTCATACAAATTGAAGAAGAAACTATGTTCTCAAATTTTATGCAAAATTTGTATAGCAATCCATCTCTCTTTTAGTTAGGTCACTCAATATTTCTCATTTTTGGTAGTATATCACTTGGAAAAGCTATGGTGAATAACTTTTTTATCCCCTAGTCACTAACTTCTCATTTTTTACTAGTGCTTCCTTAACCTCCTACAAGGTAATTTCCTTCATCAAAGTCGTGTTTTGATCTTCAATGGCCAATCTTATAATATAGGTGATTATCTTTCTCCATGGATTGTAATCTATCACGGTTCAATTTTTAAGGAGATTGTTGTAGAATGAAGTAATTTAATTTTCAATATCCCTATGATAAGGGAGTTGGTGTCAATTCTGAATGGTAAGTGGGAAGATAGAATTATGATTCTTGTGTTTCAACATTGGTTTGTGGAAAAACTGAGTGTTCTTTTCCCCTTCGTTGAGCCATGAGATCCTCAATTTTTGCCTCCATAAAGTCTCCTCTTGGTTCTACCATTCCTCTATCTTTTTAAGAACCTCCCCCCCCTACTTCTTTGAAAAATATTTAGACCACCCTTAAAAGTGACATTTTTTATTGAATGCATTCCATTTCAATTTCCATATTTTGTTTTTCCTCGAAGATGTTGCCCAATTTTTAATTAAACCTTTTAGATTTTTTAACTAATGTTGAAAGTTGAATATGGGGAGAGGCTTGGATTATCCATGTCTCACTAATACTTCTTGGACTTCTCCACAAAGGATGGATCTATTAATAAAAAACTATCAAATATGAATGGTCAATTTTAAGCACCTTCTTTGACGTCCAATTCTAGCACTATACGCCACTCGTCTCGTTATTTTTTAGTAGCTTCTTTGAGGTCCAATTCTAACAATATTCGTGAGTGGTCCATGGGAGAACTCGAAAGTATGGAAGCTTCCAAAAGGAGGTATTTTTCCAGCAATGATTTCGAGATAAGAAACATGTTGAGATGATAGGCTATCTTGTGCCTACCTCCTTTACTCTTGTCCAAGTATAAATAGCATTTACCGTTTCTATCTAAGCTAAGTGCATGTTCCTAATTACATCTTTGAAGGACTGTGCAAGGTAATCATATTGATGTCCCCTCCAATGATGAATTTCTGATTCAAATGCAACTACTGAAGCTATATGAGTTTTTTGAGAAAGGAAATTTTATCCGTAGTAGATGTGCCCCATATATTATGATTAAGAAACCCATATCGTTTGATATGACTTGTTGTAATTTTTTAGACAAGATCATAGGGGCTACTAACAAGTCATGAGAATTTGCTTCCATGGGGTGTAATAGGATTAATAGACCCATTGATAACCAAGGGATATTGACTCACAGCGTTTCTAGCATTACTCCACTAGAGCCTCCATGCTCGCTCTAACAACATTTACCTCATGCTCACTCTAGTAACCTTTACCTCATGCAAGATGATATTCCTAGGTTTCCCTTATTAATTTTGTCTCTAAGTAGTCTCTATTTTCCGTTGTTTTTGAGAGCCCTTATGTTCCACAAAATCACTTTCACTGAGAGCGAGGGCTGGGGAAAAACACCTTTGAAAGCGAACTAATCTTGCATGAATTGGCCAAAATATTCCCTGTCTATTGTATTCTCTCTTGTGGAGTTTTCCTCCCCAAGCATTTGTATCCTTCGATTGGTTTGAGGGGGTCTCTTGAATCCAAATAATGAGAACAGTGATGAGGAGTTGTGGGAATCGACACTCTCCCCAAAAGGGTGAATTGAATGCTAAGATATGATTGTCTGAAAAGAGCCATTTGCACCTTGAAAATTAAACTCGGTCCTTGGCATTGTAGCTACTCTAGTATCTTCGAGAGGGTTTTCTCCTCTACTTCCACTTCATCCAAGTCTTCTGAGCTTACTAGAGAACTTGTCTCCATTGATTTCTTCTAACATTATCTTTCCATCATGTATTTGAGGCTCCATAAATGTCATGTCTTCGAGTGTGTTATCCGGGTTTTTCCTTTAATTCATAGAAGTGGCTTGCATAGGCTCGAGTTGTGGTTGCAAGGATTCCTCACATGAATTTTGATACTATTGCACTGGATCTTTCTCAGTTAAGGCTTCAAATTTTGAATCTTTCTATGGGGATCTTGCTCTCCTAAGACAAAAAAAATTCTTTCTCGAGGTTGAAGCAAAGCATCGAGAAAGAGATGAAGAGGCTAAAATTGTTAAGAAAATAAGGGCCATTCTCAAAGGCCCTTGAATGATCCTCTAAATTAGTGAAGATCATCACAAAAAAACCTTTGACTCCAATACTTAGGTCAACATGAACTTTTAGCTTCCATTTAGCCTTGATCCATGCTTCCATAACTCGTTTCGGTGGCAAAGTACGAATAAATTTGTAGATTAAAGTGTGGCCTTGCATGAATTCTATGTGCTCCAATATTTTGTTTGACTTGACCTCATATTTGGGGCTCTGAATGAATTTTGGAACACAGGGGCTTGATCTATTATTGTGTCATGTAGCACTAAGGATTGGGGCATATTTTGATCTCCTCACGATGAATGAATTTCCAAGGGGGGATTTCCTAGACTTGTCACCTCCTCACACTACTTGAGAACTTGTCTCCATTGCAATTTATTCCAACATTGTTTTTGCATCGTGAATTTCAAGCTACATATCCATTGTGCCTTCCACCATGTTATTTTGGATTCTCCTTTTCCTTGAAGAAGTTTCTTTCATGGGCTTGGATTGTGGTCCCAAGGATTCATGAGTGTGACTTCTGATACTCTTCTAGTCAATCTTTCACTACTATGGATTCAATCTATTTTTTGGACTCAAGGTAATACAATGTAAACTTTGAAACATGAACTATAAACTCAAAACGAGGACTCTAGCCAAAAAGCCCCGAAAAAACATAAAAAACAGTGCTAAAAACAAAAAGTGTGTATACCAGAACCATGGTTTTTTTTTTAGGGTCAATTTTGAACATGTTTTAAAAATGGTAGTGAAAATGAAATTTTCGTGCCAAAAACACCCTGAAAACGAAAAGTGTTGATACTAGAATGATGGTTTTTCTTTAAGGTCAATTTTCGACATTTTAAAAAAATGCTAGTAAAATTGAATTTTTATGTGCAAAAAATAGTTGTTTATGAGGAAAAAAACACACTAATGTTTTTGGTAGAATAATATTTTTCTTTCTTAAGTATAAATTCAACATGTTTTAGCAATGACCATCAAGATCAAATAATGGGATCTGAAACACTTTAAAATTCTATTACCCGGGAATCAACGTGTCACCCCCACGGGCCGTTGGGCCACCGGGGTGGGGCAGAGGCCTGCAGACAGCCTCCGCCCCACCCTAGTGGACCAATGACTCACATGGTGGAGGGGTGATTTCAGGAATGACCACGCCATCCCCGTGGGCCATTGGGCCACCTGTGTGGGACGGAGGGCTGCAGACAGCCTCCACCCCACCACAGCAGTCTAATGACCTGCAAGGGTGATGGGGTGATTCTAGGAATCGCCCTGCTGCGGATAGCCTCCGGCCCACCCTAGGAGCCCAACGGCCTGCAGAGGTGGTGGGGTGGTTGCGAGAATCACCGTGCCACCCTCGTGGGTCGTTGGGCTGCCGAGGTGGGGCGAAGGGTGGGGTGATTCCTAGAATTGCCCCGCCACCCTCACGGGCTGTTAGGCCGTTGGGGTGGGGCAGAGGTTGTTCACAGCCCTGTGCCCCACCCCAGTGGCCTAACAACTCACGGGGGTGCTGGGGTGATTCACATAATCACTTTGCCACCCGAGCGTGTCATTGGGCCACTAGGGTGTGGCGGAGGCTAGACAGTCTCTAGCCCACCCTGGCAGCCCAACGGCCCGCAGGGAGAGCCTCTGCCACACCCCAGAGGCCCAATGGCCCGCAGGGTTGGTGGGGCGATTCCCGGAATCACCTAGCCACCCCTGCGGGCCATTGGGCTACCAAGGTGGCGGGCGATTCCCAAAATTGCCCCACCACCCCTGCGGACCGTTGCCCTGTCGGGGTTATTGTTATTGTCAAGCTTCAAGGGGAAAACAAATTCAAGGATGCAACTTACATGGTAAGACGTTTAAAATGTATATTTGATTAATGTTAAAAAATTCATTTATGTACAAGTTAATTGAAATTTTACTATTTCATGTTACAGGCAAAAGTTAAATCTTCTTAACCATGAAGATCAACTATTTATAAATGATTGTGTGTTAATCCATATTGATAGTTGGGCAAAATATGATCGCTATATGTCTATGATTTTTAATCGGGTAGATGGAAATAGTCATAGCCAAATACTGACTTATGATGTTGTTGTGAGAAAACTAACATATGAAGACAAAGAAGAAAAAGCAGAGATGGTTAACATTTATAAGAAAACCACAGCTATTGATTAACTATCTTATAGACATATGTTCAAATGAAGGAGATTGGGTTTTGAATTTATTTTCTGGCTCATGTAAGTTTTATTATATGGAGTTGAATTTCAATATGTTATTTCTCAATTTATATGTCATTGTACTAATTTACTTCATTATTTCTCTTGTGCTTGATAATTAGGTACAACACTAGCATGTTTCCTTCAAAAATGAAGAAATTGCATTGCCATTGAAAAAGATCCAATATAATGCAATTTTATTCAGCAAAGAATTAATGCTCTTCAATGCAAGAAATTGGGTTGAAGAAAGGGGAATTTAGTGAATCATGTTCAGAAAAAATGGCAAAGGAGCCCCAACCACCACTACACGAAATGATTGGAAAGACATACATTGGGAGATTTGCAGACATCAAAGACCCATTATAAGAGGAAAATGACCAAAATGAAGCAAAAAATGTTGTGGAAGAAGACAATGGTGAATTTCTAGAGGACAAAGAGTTTGGATTATGTGACATTGTTGATTAAATTTAAGTTATGATTGGAAATCAAGCTCATTTTTTGTAACTATTAATTAGTTATACTTGTAATGTTTTGACTTTGACATTTTCTGAGAAGAATAAGCACTCAATTAAGGTTGTTATGCATTCAATATTTGTATTATGTGATTTTCGCATTAATTTTTATGTTAATCATTAATTTTTGAAAAAATTGTGATTATTATTATTATTTTGACATGAAATTAAGAAAAAAAACTATTATTTAACCATTTTTAGTTAAAATGTTTCTATAAAAATTGTGATTTTGACATGTCATTTCTAGCAAAAAAAATATCAAAATGTGTAGTTTTTTAGTTATATTTATGTTAAAAATGGCTATTTTTATGTCAATTTTTAAAAATTATTGTTTTCTAGAGACAATTATTTCATGTGGATTGAAAAATTAATTAAAAGTGTATAAATATGTAGAATATCGAAAATTCAAAATATCGACCTTCTTCTTTAAATATACAAAATAATAAAAAGCTTCACTACAAAAAAAAATTAAAATAAAAACAAGAAAATATGAAGAAGAAGACCACTTAAGAAATTATTAAATTTAGAAAATAATAATTTACATTTCATACATTAGAAAATTTAAAGTCAAAAAATGTGTCTTTAAGAAAAGAGCCTCATGCAAAATTACCACTTTTTTAAATGAGGATGAAAATCACTACCATTCTAAAACACAATGTACATAAAAAAAATTAAAGTTCCAAAAACTATGCTCTCAAAAAAACATGTGTATTCTGTGTCACTCCTTTTCAAATTGGGTCACTTTTTTGCTATCTCTACAAAACAGGTAACAATATTAATTCCTGTTTCAAAGTTTATATCTTTGTATCCTTAAGGTTAGGGTTTTGGGGCCTATGGTTCTTCCTGCTCTCTCATTATTGTTGAAAGCTTTTTTATTAGTGCTTATGACTATCTCCTTTGGCTTGGGGGGATTGATGAGGGGGAAGTCCCTATAAATGTATTCATGTTCATGGTACCTTTTACAACAAAAAGGATATGCTCATAATCAATGGGTTGTATGATATCCTCATCATGGGGGAAGATAAATATAGATTTCAATAACGGCCCTCAAGAATTCATGTACACATATATCCTAACATATGTATTGCACCTCTTGGATTTTTTTATTTATGAGGATTTTACATAGTTTCCAATGGTATTTCCAATTCCCACCAAGATATATTTTTGCCAATATTTAATTTATATAGCGTACAATATTACCCATATAGGAGCAACCAAAAACGTTTTTTTATCTGGGTTGAAATAAGGCATCCATAACTCAATGAAGAGACAAGCATTTTTAAGAAAATAAAGACGATTCTCAAAGACCCTTGAAAAATCCTCTAAATTCATGAAGACTGTTATAATAAAACCATTGGATCCAAAATGCAAATGAATATGCATTTTTGGCTTCCATTTAGCGCTGATCCATGCTACCAAATCTTGTTTTGTTGGCGAAGTGCCAATAAATTTTCATATTAAAGTGTGGTATTGCATGTATTCTATGTGATCCTTGATTTTATCTTGCTTGACCTTGTATCTGGGGTTTTGGAAGAATTTTGGAAAATAGTAGCTTGATCTATTGTTCTGCCATGCAGTGCCGAGGATTGGGGCATACTTTTTACCTCCTTGTGATGAATTTCCCGATGGGGATATTGATGAGGTTCTATTGTTGCCGCCTTCTTCCTAGGCTTAGCATCTCGAGAGACTACATTACGGTAGGAGGGGACCACACCCCCTGTCTCGGATGAGGTGGCCATAGGTTCGTGAAGATGAAGCTAAAAACAAAGTCTTAACAAAATATTAGAGTTGGTTGTGGAAAATGTCAATGTTTCACGGTTGTAACACATGTAAACCCTAAACCTATCTCATCAACATTGTCGAGTGTTATTTCATAGGTTCTCCACCATATTAGTCTTAACTATTATCACTTGATTTGATTAATTAATTAAGCCCCCTTCTTTTCTTTGTATATATAACATTAATTATAATACTCTACCTAACAATAATTTTAATTTCTATATAAAATTATTTAATACATTTTATACAACGTAATTATTACATTTTACCTAACAATAGAGGAAATACAAATAAAATTCGAAGCCATTAGTGACCACTTATGGTCTCTAGTTGCTCCTCTCTAAAGAGAAGAGCACATAATGTTTGTCATTGAGATCAAGATGACTTTCAGTGCATTTAGGACCAAAATTCTATAAATCGATAGTGATTGAAGCACCAATTTGGGGAGAATTAATCTTCTTAGAAATTGTAAGGCTTTGAATGTCCATTTGTTTATTTTGGAGGAAATTATATCCAAAATATCTCTCTAGCAAATAGTTTTCAAGGAATTCTCTTTTGAGGGTGACTCCTCGATAAATGATTAGGAAAGAGGCTCACGAGAAACCCAAAATACATGCAAAATGAGATTGAATGCTAGGATTTGTATTGAAGAAGAATACTTGGGACTTGTTGGGGTGTATTTTAGTATGAGAGGCTAGCATAAAGTTATTCAAAATGTGCTTAAAGGCCAAGTCTTCTTGAATCGAGGGCTCACTCATAAACATAGTGTCATCCATAAACTACTGGTGCTAAACATTTATTAAGAATAATTCCGTCTAGCACAACATTAGGCATAGAATATCTATGAAAGTTCTTGAGGCCTTCAACAACTCACGAAAACCAAAAAGGGTAGAGTGGGTCTCGTTGGTGTATACCTTGAGAGGTGCTAAAGGTGCAGGATGAGGAGCCATTGATCAAGATAGAGAAGAAAGGGGAGGAGAATAAGGAAGCCACATGTTTAGCCCAATCATAAAAGAAACAAAATGCTTTCAAAGTTCAGAGAAGATAAGCCCAACTCAATTTATCAAATTCTCTTGAAAAATTTAATTTGATTACCATACACGCTTTTCTAAATTCTTTCATAGTGTGTATAAGTTCATGGGCTACTACGATCCTATCTAGGATTTAATATAGCCCGAGTGCTCCTTGGAGTTTAGCAAAGGAAACATGGTTTGACTATGCGTAGAATGATCTTCGAAAGGATTGTGTACATCACATTTCATAATGTGATAGGTTTGAAGCTACTTGGGTCTCTTGCTCGTGCTCATTTAGGAGAAAGAGTGAGGAATGTGGAATTTTAAGGTAAGGGCGGATATAGAATATTCTTTGTGATTCCTCTACCAAAGCTAAAATCTCCTCACCTAAGAATTCCCAACTTGTTTGGAAAACATATGAGTTGAAGCCATCTAGTCTAGGAACCTTATTTTTTGAGAGGCTCATCAGTGCTTAATCCTCAACATCCTACAATGTAATTTCCTTCATTAAAGGCGTGTTTTGATCTTCAATGACCAATCTTATAATTTGGGTGATTATTTTCTCCATGGCCTGTAATCTATTAGGGTTAGGTTCTTTAAGGATATTGTTGTAGAATGAAGTAATTTCTATTTCAATATCCCTATGATAAGAGAGATGATATCCATTCTAACTAGTATGTGAGAAGATACAATTATGATACTTATGTTTGAACATTGGTTTGTGGAAAAACTGAGTGTTCTTGTCCCCTTCCTTGAGCCATGACATCCTAGATTTTTTCCTCCGTAAAGTCTCCTATTGCTTCTGTCCTTCCTCTAGTTTTTTAAGAACCCCCCCATCCTTCTTTGAAAAACATTTAGACCACCCTTCAAGTTTCATTTATTTTTGAATGCATTCCATTTCAATTTCCATATTTTATATTTTCTCGAAGATGTTTGAAAGTTCTTCATGATTCAAATTTTTAATTAAACCTTTTAGAGTTTTTAACTAATGTTGAAAGGTGAAGATGGGGGAGAGGCTTGAATTATCGACATCCCACCACTACTGCTTGGCTTTCTCTAGGAAGGATGAATCTATTAATAAAAAACTCTTAATTATGAATGGTGAGTTTTAAGCAGCTTCTTTGAGGTCTAGCTCTAGCACTATATGTGAGTGGTCTAGTCAGGTTTCTGTAGCTTCTTTGAGGTCCAATTCTAAGACTATTGGCGAGTGGTCCGTGTGAGCACTCGTAATGATGGAAGATTCAAAGAGGAGGTATTTTTCCAATAATGATTATGAGATAAGAAATATGTATATTTTATCTCGCGCCTACCTCCTCTGTTGTTATCCAAGTATAGATTCCATTTAACATTTCTATCTCAGCTAACGCCATGTGCCTAATTTCATATTTGAAGGACTGTGTGAGGTAATGATACTGAAGTCCCCTCCAACAATGAATTTCTTATTCAAATGCAGTTGTTGAAGCTAAATGAGGTTGTTGAGAAAATAAATTTTATCCCTAGCACGTGTGCCCCATATATTGCCATTAAGAAACCCATATTCTTTGATATGATTGGTTAAAATTTTCGAGAGAGGATGAGACAGGATCGTGGGGGCTACTATGAATCATGAAAAATTACTTCAATGGGGTTTAATAGGATTGATAGACTGTTGTTCCTTGAGCATCAAGAGAGATCGACTCATGCCTTTTCTACCATTACTCCACTAGAGCCTCCATGGTGGCTCAAACAACCTTTACTTTGTGCAAGATCATAATGATAGGTTTTTCGTTATTAATTTTGTCTCTAAGTAGTCTCTATTTTATGTTGTTATTGAGACCACTTATGTTCCACAAAATTACTTTCATTGAGAAGGAGGTATGCGGAAAAACACCTTTGAAAGAGAACTAATATTATGTGAATTGGCGAGACGATTCTGTGTTTGTTGTATTATCTCTTGTGCACTTTTCCTCCCACGTCATTTGTCTCCTTTGATTGGTTTGAGGGGGTCTCTCGAATCCAAAGAATGAGAAAAATGATGAGGATTTGTGAGTCAACACTCTCCCCAAAAGTGTGAATTGAATCCTAAGATATGATTGTTTGAGAAGAGCCATTTGGACCTTGAAAAGTGAACTCGATCCTTGGCATTGCAACTACTCTAGTATCTCGAAGAGGGTTTTCTCCTCTACTTCCACTTCATCCAAGTCTTCTATGCTTAGCGGAGAACTTGCCTCCATTTTCATTTCTTCCAACATTGTCTTTGCATCATGCATTTTAGGCTCCATCGAGTGTGTTATCTCGGTTTTTCATTTCCTTTGTGCCTTGCATGGGCTCGAGTTGTGGTTGTAAGGATTTCTCTAGCGACTTTTGATCCTATTGAGATGGATTGTGTTGTGCTCAGAAAATAAGGGCCATTCTCAAATGCCCTTGAATGATCATCTAAATTAGTCAAGATCATCGTAAGAAAACCATTGACTCCAATATGTAAATCAACATGCACTTTTAGATCCCATTTAGCATTTCTCCATTCTTCGATGTTTTGTTTCGGTGGCGAAGTATCAATAAATTTGACACATTAAAACGTGGCGTTGCATGAATTCTATGCGCTCCATGATTTTATTTGACTTGACCTCATACTTGGGATTTTGAAAGACATTTGGACCACAACGACTTGATCCATTGTTGTGGCATATAGCGCTAAAGATCCTTGCGGGGAGGATTGATGAGGTGTGGTTGCCGCCACCTTTTTCCTAAAATTATCATCTTGTGAGACTACATTTTGGTAGGAGGGGAGCCATGTTTTTCCTAGACTCAGCATCTCGTGAGACTACATTGTGGTAAGAGGGGGTCACAACCTCTCCCGTGGACTAGGAGACCATAAGTTGATGTGAATTAAGGTAAAAATGAAGTCCTAGCGAAAAATTAGAGTGGGTTATAGAAAAAAGTTTGAAGGTTGTAATGCATGTAAATCCTAAATCTAGCTCATCGAATTTAATCTTTGGCAGGAGGTGCTCCACCACCATATTAGTGTTAACTGTCATTATTGATTTAATTAATTAATTAATCCACCTTCTTTTCTTTATATTGTACATAAAACATTAATTATAGCATTGAACCCAAAATACAAAATAATTAATTGTAATATTTGATATAACATATTATACATTTTATTACAAACATTATAACTATTTAAATAAAAAATATACCAGAAATATTTAAATAAATTAAAAAGGATTACAAATTTAAAAAAGGGAAAGCCTAATTCTCCTATTATTACAAATATGAAAAATAAAAAACATAATTCAATATATCATAAACATTATATAAAATAAAAAATAACAAACAAACTCGTGGCATTCATGGTGAGGCATCCACGTGTGCCAGTGTGTTCAATGAGAAGGAAGTTTGTCCATCTAACCGAGCTACGACCTTGGGTGGTTCGCTGGTTCTTCCATATCTAATGCGCACCTAGAACCTTCGAGCCTTAATACAGCCTATATCGAGTCCCAAGTTTGATCAACGGAATGGCTGTATTGAGTCCCAAGTTTCATCAAGGGACTAATTTGTTTTCTTGACAAGAAAGAATTCAGGCAATTAGAAGGAATAGGTACCCTCCACTAGATTTTTTTGGAGCTAAGGAGTAACAGAAGGATGATTTGATATTTTGATATGCAGATGAATTGAAAGTAGAGTTGCAGGTGATATTTCTTCTACTTTTCATAGTTTTTATGAATTTTGTGATTTTTCAACAAGCTGGTGTTAAGTTAAAAATTTTAGAGACAAATAGGCTTTCAAGATAATACTAAGATTTATTTGCATAAATTGTTCCCAAAACATCTAGATTATTTTAAAGCAGTGTGTAATGTGTTTCAAAAATTCCATTCATAAATTTGCATATAAGTACTTAAAATCACTAAAAAATTTACTTAAAATTCAGAATAAAAATGGTGAAAAGTAAGTAACTTTACAGCAAAGACAGGGTAAAGACATAGAAATTAGTAGCCAATTTTTCTAACAATTTTATTATCTAAATTCATGTACAGTGTTGCAGTTCATTGCTTATATTCCATTTTCAAGTTTGTAGAGCTCCAGGACAGGTTGATGCCCCAGGAAAGGTCCCTGCCCAGCTCTATTCCCCAGGTAAGGTTGAATCCCCATCCTCCCATCCCTCTGATCATCCCAGTAGATCATCCCATGTTCTCTTGCTTATGAGACTTCTTGATTGATTCCAGGGCAGCTCCTTGTTGGAATTTTCTGCTAAATTCCTTAACAAATAGACAACACAAAAATACTCTGTTTCTGCACAGAAAACTGTAAATTTTGTTTTCTGGACTTGGTGTTGTAGCAACAGGATTCGTTGTTGTAGCAACAGAGAGTTGGTGTTGCAGCAACAGGAAATTTCTGATAATTTAAAGTAAAATTGAAAACAGAACAATACTCAGTAACACTGAATCTGGTGTAACAGCAACGTGCAAGTGGTGTAACAACAACACAAAATTAACTTGTATTCATAAAACAGTAAATCATCTGATACAAATTCATCTTCCTCTTGACATAGGGATAGAAACAGGAACACTTCCGTTCCAGAAATCTATGCTTAAGAGCATCTTCCTCTTCACACAAGGATTCACCAAGGAACGCTTCTGTTCCACACAAATAACATCTACCTCTTAACAGAGGGATTTCAACATGCCTGCTTCCGAGAAACTTCAATCTGTGTATACCTGCAAATTGACACTGTTGTGTTTGCACTGCAGTGCATTACAAATAAGAAAAATACTCTGTCTCACTATTGTTGTCTCAACACTGCTGTTTCAACACTCTGTCTCAGCACTGTGTTTCAGCAACTTTATCTCAGCACTGCTGTGCATAAAGTTTCATTCATGTGAGGTCGTGCTGCTGCACATTCTTTCTCAAAAACATAGAAATTACATTTTAGCACTGCTGTGCTGTATTGCAGAGAGATTAACACTGTTGCCACACACTTCTTCTACGCTGCTGCTCATTACATTTATAGGAAAATAAATATCTGAGTTAAGACAATAAAATAACCAAAATATCTACTGATGTTTATCCGTGTATTGAATGCAGAAGCGGTGATGCATTTCTCAAGAGATTAAGTCGGCGGTTGTAGGGGAATTAAATTCTGCGCATTTAATGCTCATCAATATGCAAAATATCCAAATGACTTTACGTCATCGAACAGTCTGGAACATCTACGGGAAATCAGATTTGTGTCCAGTTGTTCATTGTTTGTAGTTGGAATTAAATTCCAACACTCCCCCTTAATTTCAACTGCTCGGTTATTAGTCATACCTAGACACTTCATAAAAAATTCAAAACTTTTCTGATCCAATGGTTTGGTCAGAATATCAGCAACTTGCTCCTTCTCTGCTCTCATGGCAGATGTAATTTCATATCTCTTCCTTATAGGAAGATCCATCTGATAGAGTTCTACCAGGGTCTTCATCAAATCTTCAATATCTTCCTCTGTCATATTGACAAGCGTGCTGACAGTAAAGCCCATCTTAGCCATCTTGGCAAGAGTTACATATCGAACTCCATATTCTTTAAACAGATCTTCAAGGAACTTCAATTCGTTTCTCCCATTGATATGTTTTGTCCATTTCCTATCTTCAACTGCATTTTTGAAATGAACAGGGTCATCAACATGACTAGATAAAGCAAACAAAGAATTTGTAACTTCATTTGTTGCTTCTTGTGGTGTGCTTGGAGAAGCACATTCACTTTTCCTCAAAGGTGCAACTTGCTACCTTTGTGTTGGCGCTGCTGTTTGGGGATGCATTTCAGCCATCTCCTCATCATCTTCATCACGAGACAAACAATTTTTATCATTCACTGTTTTCTCTAAGCTTTCATCATAAGCTTCCTCCTCAATGAACTGAGGTTTTATTCTCTTTTCTTTCTCCATGCCTTGATAGGTTGTCTTGAGAGTTTCCCATGCTTCTTTGGATGTCTTAGCTACTGCTATCCTTGGAAACACACTCTCATCCACTGCTCCATACAAGAAGTAGAGGGCCAAAGCATCCTTCTTCTTATAGCTCTTCAACAGCTCTTTCTCTGCCTGAGTTAAGCTATTAAACTCATTTTTATCTGCTGGTTCTTCAAAACCATCCTCAACAAATTTCCATAAATCTTGTGAGGTAAACAGGGCTGTCATAACTATTGCCCAATAGTCATAGTTTTTTCCATCTAATAGTGGGAGATGAGTATTAAACATACCCATGCTAGTGCTGGCGCTCACCATTCCTTGCACTTTAAACTATGCTTCAAATACAGTCTAGTATTTAAATAACTGGCTGTATATTTAAAAATAACTGAGAAATACCTTGGATCCTTTCTTGACTGTGTCTTCACTCTGCTGGAGAAGTTGTTGCAGCAAGAAATCTTCCTTCAGCTTCTTTGACGCCTTCAAAGAGCCTGGACTAGCTCTGATACCATGTTGGAATTTTCTGCTAAATTCCTTAACAAACAGAAAACACAAAAATACTCTGTTTCTCCACAGAAAACTGTAAATTTCGTTTTCTGGACTTGGTGTTGCAGCAACAGGATTCGGTGTTGCAGCAACAGGATTCGTTGTTGCAGCAACCGAGAGTTGGTGTTGCAGCAACAGAGAGTTGGTGTTGCAGCAACAGGAAATTTCTGATAATTTAAAGTAAAATTGAAAATAGAACAATACTCAGTAACACTGAATTTGGTATAACAGCAACGTGCAAGTGGTGTAACAGCAACACAGAATTAACTTGTATTCATAAAACAGTAAATCAGATGATACAAATTCATCTTCCTCTTGACAGAGGGATAGCAACAGGAACACTTCAGTTCCAGAAATCTATGCTTAAGAGTATCTTCCTCTTCACAGAGGGATTAACCAAGGAACACTTCTGTTCCACACAAATAACATTTACCTCTTAATAGAGGGATTTCAACATGCCTGCTTCCGAGACACTTCAATCTGTGTATACCTACAAATTGACACTGCTATGTTTGCACTGCTCTGCATTACAAATAAGCAAAATACTCGATCTCCCTATTGTTGTCTCAACACTGCTGTTTCAACACTCTGTCTCAGCACTGTGTTTCAACAACTTTATCTCAGAACTGCTGTGCATAAAGCTTCATTCATGTGAGCTCGTGCTGCTGCACATTCTTTCTCAAAAACACAGAAATTACATTTTAGCACTGTTGTGCTGTATTGCAGAGAGATTAACACTGTTTCCACACACTTCTTCTATGCTGCTGCTCATTACATTTATAGGAAAATAAATATCTGAGTTAATACAATAAAATAACCAAAATATCTACTGATGTTTATCCATGTATTGAATGCAGAAGCGGTGATGCATTTCTCAAGAGATTAAGTCGGCGGTTGTAGGGGAATTAAATTCTGCGCATTTAATGCTCATCAATGTGCAAAATATCCAAATGAATTTACGGCATCGAACAGGCTGGAATATCTACGGGAAATCAGATTTTTGTCGAGCTGTTCATTGTTTGCAGTTGGAATTAAATTCCAACACTCCTTACGTTTGTGTGTGACGGCCGTGGGGGTATGCCTGTGCACATGTACGTATGCCTGTATGTGTCTGGACGGGTATGCGTGTATGCATGTGTGCGTGTTATCGTGCATGTGCGGAGATAGCGTGATCGCGCATAACAGTTTAGAAAGTTATTTCGAAACTTCGGTGCGTTGGCCGCCTTCTGATATCTAAAAAAATATAATGCTTTTACACTACGTTGATATCCAAAAAAATATAATTCTCTTACACTACTTTCTATTGAGTATTGTATCAAAAAATTACAAGTGTTTTTAAAACTAGTGGAAAACCCAATTCTAGTACAACTTGAAGTGTCATAAAAAAAATTATTTGCCAGTTTGTTTATTTAGGTTAAAATTGAATATTTTATATCAAAATATCTTTTACAGTTGTTTATTTATTTATGCTTAAATTGAATATTTTTCATAGTTAGTTAGTTTATTTATTTTTAAGTTGAATAATTTTCACAGTTAGTTTGTTAATTTATTTATGTTTAATTTGAATATTTTTCATAGTTAGTTTATTTATATTTAAATTAAATATTTTATTATCTATATTTAAATTGAATATTTTTAACACTTAATTAGTTTATTTATGTTTAAATTAAATATTTTATGTCAAATTTTTTTCATTGCTTTATATAATTTATGCAAGATATTTTTTCTATACCAGAACCATTTACCCTCATTTACCCACAAAAACACTCATAAAAAAGAAAAAAAACAGTGTTTTCCATTCTTCTGAGTTTCCATAGTATTTAGACTAACCATGGGTGTTTTTTAATCTTATAAAAGGTATGTGGGAGGAAGACCGGAATTTTTAGTACCATTGGGTAGTAAAGACAACTTAATGGTTGTGAATGATAATCTTCCAAGTCAAACTTTGAATGGGATTGTATTCATGACCCTCTCACCCAAAAGGGTTTTGATAATTTCACACAGGTGGTGGTGGCGCTTTAATGTTAATTTTCAAAGCTAAAATCAATGCTTTATATCAAATGATAATTAAAAAAATCATTTAATTTTATTGCCACCAAAATGTTTTATTACTATTTATTATATTAATAGGGTGCGTATTGTAGAATACGGTTTATTGAATTTCGAAAATCTACTAACTTGGGATTTTAAAGTAAGGGGATTGTACTAGATGACCAAACAGTGGCAGAAGCTGATCTTGTGTTGTTCGATACTGGTTGTGATAGCGAAAAAAACTGAAGAGCCAACTTCAATTTTTATTTTTTTTATCAACTGAGAAAACTTAAAGAGCCTATTTCAAAATATTTTTGCAGATGCCCTTGAGAAAGCAACCGTGCTCACTTCCTCTATACAGGTTAGTTGTTCACTACAGCTCTGGACTCTTGAAGTTTTCCCGTTTATTGTCATTCTTAATTCAATTGCTTCAATTGAGGTGAAAAGGCTGATGAAGTTCTGACCCCTAACAACCAAGTAACCTTTCTACGGAGAATAAACAGCGGGCTCATCCATCCATGCATTCATCATATGGCAATTCTTGGCTGTCCAGAATGTTTATCAAATCTGTATTCCACTGAATCCGTAAGCTGTGGCTGCCCATTTTCCGTCAGGCAAATAATACGTACCCAGCGGCTCTCCCATTTTCTGTCAGGCAAATTTGTCCTTCGAAACATCAAAGGAATGGTGGCAGATATCCACAACGACATTTCCTGCGAAATTTCACGATATCCATATCTTTTCACTTATGGATGTTTCGTATAGGGTTTGTTAATTTCACTTGGAACGCATATTCGTTTGTTATTGATACTGATACGTGAATTATTATTTATCAACGCGCTGTCATTCAATATCAACAGGGTAGTGATAGGCGATTTATTCACTATCAACACGGTAGTGATATGAGAGTTACCGCAGGATATGCGGTCAGATATGCCAAATTTCCCCGCCGATATGCGACCTTTACATAACGCGAGCTATTTCCGAGAGGTATTTCTGGATATCCTAGCAATCTTTGCTGGATACGCTAGTAATTTCTGGGCAATGCGGTTTGGTTATGCGGATATGCGAATTTCTGCCAGATATGCTACTCATCCTTCCGTATATGCGTCTTATCTCGCCGGAGATAACTGGAATGATAAATCGCATATCCGGCAGAGATAAGTCGCATATCCGGCATATGGTACCCGCTCGCTCGGAAATACCTCGCATAAATGGCAATGGTTACTGGCATTGCATGGAACGAACTCGCGTATAACTTGTCGGAAATGGTTGGCGCCACCGGCAAATGGCATATCCGGCTCAGGTTACTCGCGTATGATATGAATAACTCACTTATCATACCCGTTGCGGATAACGGCGATGGCAATTCACGCGAATTATCTCGCGTTGCAGATAATGGCATGGTAATTACGACGCGTTGCATATAACGGCCATCGTAATTCACGCGAATATTGGGTTGCTGAAGCCATAGTTGCTTCGAACCCTTGCCATCGTCTTGCAATTTATTATTATTATCATGCTTTCGATCGCATAGTCTTCTTGCTGGCGACTCTCATGAATAGACTCAGAAAATGCCGCAAGACCCTGCCTGTGTATATCCACTTAGGGCTCTTTATTCTTAACCCGCCCTGTAAATCTCCTGTATATGATTTCTAGTTTCTAGCAAATCTAGGATTTGGCGCATGTGTTGGGTGGATTGTGCATGCTAGCACTGTGAGCCACACTTGTGTGGCTATCTCGGCTAATGTAGTTGCCATCCTGGAGGGACCTTTCCGGCAGCGAGTCCGACCGTGAAGGAATTTTTACCAGCCAGCTGGAAAACTAAAATGATAGACTCGTAGCTCAAAACCGCTAGAAGCGTGTTACTCCTAATACCTCATCGACCCAAATATTCATTTGAAATTGAATTTCAGGCTAAAATTAAAGATCCAAGGCCTTGGCCTTTAATGCCACCTTACATCTGAATTTCAGGCTAAAATGATGTGTAGCAGCCCTAGCATGGGGAGCTAGATTTACATTTAGTAAAGATTTACTATTTAGCTCCTTAAAGAAGGAAAGGACCCTGCGGGGAGCTAGACTTACATTTTGTAAAGATTTAGCTGCTTAAAGAAAGAAGGGACCCTACCGACTCCCACTGACTTCACTTTTTTATAACCGCATTGCCAACCAAAAAATTGACCATTGTACTCAAACTTACACATATGCTGCTGTGCAATCATCCTTTTTAACATCTTTATACTTCCTTAGGGTTTTGAGTCAGCACATAGCGTTTTAAGTATTTCCGCAGATTCTTTCTCATTTAAAGGTTTATTTTAAAGAATCCAGACAACATTGGTACATTTGTCTATGTATAATCATTGCTATCTGCAACCGAAGGCCTTTTAGAGGACTGTGATTTTCTGGATAGAAATATGGATTTTCTCTTTCTCTTCTCCTTCATCCTCAGCTCCAACCGTACAATATGGGTTTTATGGGATTTACACACTCATTCCAAACCTTGGAACATCTTAGTGATCAAATGAGGCTCAACATACAGTCTGGGTTTTATGGGCTTTACACACTCATTCCAAACCTTGCAACACCTCAGTGATCAAATGAGGCTCAAGAATCAATCATGGTACCTGGAACTGGAGGAGAAGGAGGAGGAGGACGATTAGGAGGAGGAGTGGTGGTGGATGATTCAGTAGAGGAGGAGGAGGATGAGGAGTTGGATGATTAGTTGGTGGAGTAGGTGAAGGCAGAAGGGGTGGAGGAGGAGGTGGAGGCTGAGGAGGAGGTAGAGGAAGAGGTGGATTTCGAGGTGGGGGAAGAGGAGGTGGTGGAGGAGGAGGAGGATGAGGTGGAGGTGGAGAAGGAGAAGGAGGAGGAGGTGGTGGTGGAGGTGGAGTTGAAGGAGGTGGTGGAAGAGGAGGAGGAGGAGGAGAAGATGGTGGAGGAGGTGGAGGTGGAGGTGAAGATATGGAAGTTAATTTAAGATTGATGTCTTATATTCAAATATTAAATTGTCACTCTCCTCTCCACTGTTGGAAATGAAAGCTACAATTTCATGAATCCAGAACATATCTCTTCACATAAATGATATCCTGCCATTAAATGATAAGTAATTCATTTAGAAATATTTCCTCTATTCACAAATATAGTCGTTCAAGTACATGCAATTTCTTTTATGTTTAGATATGATATCTTGGCCACGAATTTGAAGCATTCAACAATATCAAAATTTTGAGTTTATTTTTTTTAAACCTTTTGTTTGTCTATTAAACAATTATATTTCTAGTTTTATTGTTCAATGAACAATTTGTTTTGGAATAATTGGTTTCATCGAATTATCATTGATTTAAAAAGCGTTGTGTTAAATTTAATGTTGTTTCTTGAATAAGAAGCCTTATGTTCTTCTTCTTTTATGTTTACTTGAGAAACATACGATATTAGGAATCATATATGGCTTTGTCTATTATTTTGGTATTCCAAATATTTTGCGTAATTATTATTTTTCATAATCATATAGAGTTTGACATGAATATCTAATGTGTACTCATATAATAAAAATAGAACAAATATTATAGTATTATAAACTTTTGATGTAATCACTTCATTAAACATAGTAAGAAGTAAATACATTGTATAAATTGTCGTTATGAATAAGAAGAAAGATTTACACTGTTGGGGCCATAAGACAATTAAAACTATTTTATCATAATTAAATATTTTCATTAACGAAGAGAGGGTAAATCTGTTGAATTGAAATCAATATACATGAATCTTTTCAGTGTTATGCATTTTGGGAAAAGCACTAGCTATATAAGGGTTTTCTTTAAACTCAAACAACATCAAATTTCCTTCCAGCCAAAATCAAATGAAAATGGAAACTGACATCGAAACCCTGTTAAGAGGAAGCATTTGGTAAGTACTTGAAGGCTAACGCATAGGCGGAAAAACTTGCATGAATTTTGAACCCAAAACAATGTCACAAGATAACCCAAGTTGGTCATAAACTAACCTATACACATAAGAAAGGAATTCATTTGTTTGAATTGGAATCACTTTAAACTAATTAGGGAAAGAACATTATAGAACGTTTTGAGATAACTAGAGTCTAACCTTAGTAATATAGATGACATGCTTCAATTCGATGCTTTGTTATAACTGAATAACATTAGTAATGTACGTATATGCTTGTATAAAGAAAAATTATATTGAGATGAGAATCAAGTTATGGTTTAATCATAGAGTGACAATTCTAGAAAGATTGTACAATATTGGAAGTAATTCAATGTATGAAGGGTAGTTCATTTTCAAGTCATTAAGAAAAGCATAAATTACCCTGAAATCGTTTGAGGAAACCATAACCAACTTATGATATATCACAACCAAAAAGTAAGAAGTAAAAACTTACAATAATATACCCAATATGCAAGAACGGCTATACTATAACAAACATAAGTGAATGTAGAGGAACCAAAGACATTGCGATGTCTTTCCAAAGGATTTCATCCATACCACATTTTACAAGGACTCTTCTTCTAAGAGTGTCAGATGGACATCAGCGTTTCACATACATTGCACATAGAATCACATAATTCCAAAACATCAATGTTCTATTTTTGAGAAACCTCATTGAGAGAACTATATTCAATAGAGCAATATGCATTCTTTCAACTACTTAGTTTTGTTGAGAATTGTATGGAACTATATTCTGATGTTGAATCCTGTGCTTGCATATATATTTTTCATATTCATTAGATTACATTATATTCCATTAATGGTATGAAGAGAGCCAATGTATGATTATGATTCATATCCAATCCATACATGAAAATCCCTAAATGTTTTGAAAGCTTGAGATTTACTTTCTAGTAAGTACACACAACACATTCCAGTGTAATCATCAACAAAATCTTTCGTACATTTATTTTCATTATCATAATTAAAATGCATAGGACTGCACAAACCAAAATATATATGTCCAAATTTTCTACATGAATGAAGGGGCCTTGCTAGTGATTGTGAACAAGGAGCAAGTGGAAAATGATTATGCATAGCTATAAACCCATATAAACAAGAAAGTCGAAAATCCCACATATACTTAGTACGATACTCAATTAACACATTTAATGTTTAAAGTGGTTAGGTATAACAAAATAAACATGATTTATCATCCTCTGGGAGTTAAATCACCCTTGACGAGGAAGGGGCATGACTAAGTAAAGTGAAAAATGAGATAATATTGACGGATAGTCTATGAGCTCTGGGTAGAATAAGCAATGTTTCAATGTAAATAAGCCTAATAATTTTCCAAGTAGTAGAGAAATTCATTGGGGGTAATATTCCAGGGTTTTTCAAAAATAAAAATAAAAAATAGTTGTCAATTTTGACATTTTTATTTATTTATTTGCTCTAATTTTATACTTTAAAATTATTTTAACTTAAAAATAGTTAGAACTCTCAATATTTTTATGAAAATATCATTAAACATTTAACATTATGGATATTAGGGAGTACTAATGTTAGGCAAGGTTTATAAGCTTTAAAATAATTTTCCATCCTTGAAAGTTTTGCTACTAGATAGAAAGAAAAAACATGTCATAGTTGTGCAAAATATACAAAAGAATTAAGTGATTAAAAGAGAAGATAACATGAGACATTCTTGAATAAAATAAACATATCGGGAGTAATTGACAAGGAATAAAGTTTTGGGTCATTTAATGTTTGCATGTTGTGAGGCTTTGTGACATAGTACTGATGAAAGTTCTCAATGCTAAGGGCATGTACATTTCATGACAATTTTTTCTTTGAAATGATGAAAGACAATTTAGGATGCATAAATGTAATTATATCATAATGTAGTCAAAGAAACATTGTAATCTTCTTTTATTTCATTAATTTTTTTATTCATGTCCAAGTTTATCTCACCTTCATGGCTTCTTTTGATAATAAGGAGAACTAAGGAATTTGTCATTGTACATATATAATAAAAATATGATCATTTTTAGTGGAAGAATTGCAATAGGAGGTGATGTAGGTGTTACCTATCCTAAACAAGGTGTAATGTTGAACAATTATATCCTTGTTAATCAAAAGTATTACCTTTCTCATTCAGTGCATATCTATTTTATTATATTTCCATTTACTTTAATGTTTTTCCTAAAATATATTTATTAATTTGTCAATAATATATAAAAATATAATTTTATATTGTATTACCATTCGCTTCCAAATCACATGAAAGGTGTCTTGCATATCTCACATTCATTCAACAAGGGATTTTCGTGAATACTGAGGTTAGATAAAGCATTAATATTTGTATAATGGTTTCAATATATTTTGGATTGTATCCTTTAAATTCCTTTCCTAAAGAAATAAATGTGAATGTATTTGAGATTTGCATAAATTTGATAGAAAAATATCTCATTACATATAGTGAAATTCACTGCAATTGAGCTCAACAACACCTTAGATTTCAATACAAAGCCTCAAAATTTAACTTAGAATTGATTAGACAAAATTAAAACAAAAAAAAAAAGAGAACAAAAAATATAATAAAAAATCATATTACAAATATTTATGTCTATTAATATAAATATTAGTGATTAAAGAAAAATGGGAATACATAATTTACACATCTGGAATACATATAAATAAATTTGTGAAAACATATTTATGATTCCTTAATTATGTTATGCTAATAGTGTGTATACCTTTATATAGTTTATAGAATTTAAATTTATATTATCAATAATCAATAGTGTTGATGCTAGAGATTAAATAATCAATATTAATTATTTTTAATATAGTCATTAAATTAGAGTAGGATTTTTAAAATTTATTGTTATATCTATTCCTTTCAATTTAATTAAAAAAAATGGTCTCAACATTATTAAATACATATATATGAATATTTGACATAAAACGATTCCACTGGTTTTACTATAACTATTGTGACCATATAATTAAATGGATTGAAAATTTCTATATCCATCAATCTATGATAAGTATCAAAACACTAACCCCATTATACATATTGCATTAACTAGATTAAAAAATTCATAAAAGTTACCTAAACTATATATTATTTATTATTATTATTACTGGAGTTATATAATATATAAAAATATGTTTATCAGTGTAGATTCCCCCCACTATTATTATGGAAATCTTTTAATTCGAAACATTTCTTCTTACATTACCATGGCTTAGAAATACCACATTCCCAATATGATGTGTTGATATGCCATTTTATTAAATTAATTAATTTGAGATAATTTAATTAATGCATTATACCTAACTTGGAAAGACATCTTATCAATTATATGTAAATATTACCATGAATATTCCAACAATTTCCATGGGGTTTAAATATCTACGATTAACCTAATAACTAAATTATAACTGTGGAAGATCTATTCTTACTATCAACATAATTATGGGAATATCTATTTTGGATTTTTTTTCCAATTTAAGTTAGAAGAAAATATTAACATTAAATTAAGAGGGAAGCCATATAAATTAAATTAATCAAACTACAAATAAAATTAAATCCATGATAACCATAAAAATGGGTAACACATTATTCCAATCAAATTTAATATATTAAAAAAAACAAAAATTAACTAAATAATAACTTTATTACAAATTATATTGTGGTTATTTATAAAAAAAATAGCATGCATATTTCAACAACAACAAAAAACCTTAGTGGAAAATTTTAGTAGAGAAATATGTCAATATTACTATGAATATTCCAACATATTCCATGGGGTTTAGATATATTCTATCAACCTAATAATTAAGTTATAACTATGGTGATGAGCGTAATTATAGGCATATAACATGTGGTGGATAAGGAGGCAAAGGAGGAGGACGAGGAGGAGGGAGAGGTGGAGTGAAGGTGGAGGACAAGGAGGAGGAGGTGGTGGAGGTGGTGGTGGATGAGGAGGTGGAGGAGGAGGAGCAGGAGGTGGAGGTGGACCTAGAGGTGGTGTAAAAGGCGTAGGTAGAGAAGGTGAAAGAGGAGGTGGAAGAAGAGGAGGAGGTAGCAGAGGTGGTGTAGGTGGTAGAGGCAGAGGTGGTGGACGTGGTAGAGGCGGAGGTGGTGGAGGAGGTAGATGTGGAGGTGGGGCAAGAGGAGGTGGTGGAGGAGGAGGAGGAGATGGTGGTGGAGGAAGAGGAGGAGGAGGATGTGGTGGTTGAGGAGCTAGTGGTAGAGGTGGAGTTCGAGGAGGTGGTGGAAGATGAGGAGGCTAATGAAATATTCCCAGTTCTACCACAAGCTTGAGAAGGGTTAGGGGATATAATTTTACCCTTTTCAAACACTGAAAAATAAGAAGAAATGAAAGAAAAATTATGCACAAGACCATTTAAATTTTACATATAATTACCTACCATAGAATATCCTAAGGAGATTACAAGTTAAGACTCACAGTGAACCGATTCAGGCATCAACATATAATACTTATTGACAAAATATTATAATGGGTATTTAAGTACAAGGACCACAACACCTATAGAAGTTAGACTCAATTTCTTGAGAAGTGTTGGAGCATACCCAAGAAAAGGAAAAATACTAAAGAAGCATAGAATTGCAATAATTTTTGGCATCATCTATTGGATGAGACACCTTGTAGTAACTTCGACATGTCAAAGATGTCTTCATTGAAATAAAAAGATATATAATGATGCTAGATAAAAAAAAATGCAGGAACATCAACTATCCATTTCAACCAAAGTTAGCATATAAAATGGAAGTTGGACACACACATATAATGGAGGATGTTTGAGTGAATGCAACAAGAAAACAATAAGTGCTAGAGTTCAAAATGAATTCTAATTCACCTCGTGAAACTACCGCAACAATTGTAGAATAAAAGGATTATCAAGATAAAATGTCACCTAAACAGGCTGGTACTCAGGAAGTCCCATACAAGAATACTATGTCAAAAGATATATTAAAGGAAATTCTAGAGAAAGTTAATCTACAAATAGATGTTACCTCAACTTCCCCTATAACTGACAAACAAGTTCCTCTAGTAGAGTCAAATACACCAAACACTTGAGCTCCATAAATAAAGAAAGGCTAAAAGAAACATCTAGTAAGAAACTCACCTAAGGCATGCTTGAGATAAATAAATATTTCAAGCCGTAGAAAAGATTGTGAGAGGATAGAAGAAAAAAATTAAAATAAGGATGTTGTATAGTAGAAATATTTAGGAGAGGCAATGACAATAAAGGGATATTTGGTTATAATGTGAGAACTAGGAAATAAAAAAAATTAATATAAATATTCCAAGCAGAATTGCAATCCAATAGTTTCTACAACAATTGGTCAATCAGAGTGAGCAACTAACTCCTCATGTAAATAAATTTCAAGATAAATGATAGTTCAAGGGAATTAAAAAATATCCACTATAATTCATAAGGCTCACCAAGAATTTAACCAAGAAAAAGAAGAGTTAGGAAAAACATTATATCACAGAGCCCAATGTTTTTATTATTTTCCAAATATATTTATCGCCCACATGTGATCAGATATAAACTCAATAATTTATATTTTTAGAATCGTACTCCCGACAAGTAACTCAACCTTGAGAAAAGTCTACCCATGATAATTAGGTTTTATAGGAGAAAAATATTAATCCCAAATAAAAGACGAGAAAAGATAGTGGTTTAGAGAAGGGATGAGAGTAAAAGTAGAATACGCCAATGTTATTTATCATTTTCATGGAATCATTAATAAAGTTCAACTATATTGATTATTTTCATGGAATTGTTAATAAAATGAAACTATTAGAACAACAAATACTAGTTGATCAAGAATTGTCACAGTACATATCACTAGCTGACAAGGTACAATATTTGAGATATTTTAAATCATTTGATGCCCATGAAAGTATATTTGCATGGAAATGATATATATTTGATCAAGATATTCAAGTGCCTACACCAAATACTTATCAAACAACATTCGCTGTGACTTCAACACCGGCACCTGCAATAGCACAATCATCTCTGTCATCTTCACAATGACATAAATTCAATTTTTTTGAGCCAAGCTTTTAGGATTTGGTCTCTCTTCTAACAACAATATCACACTCAGGAATTTGAAATTGAATGTTCCAATTAGTCATCCAGGGAAGGGAAAAGAAGAGGAATTAACATTTCAAATCTTGCAGATGTAATTCAAGAAGTTCTATTTGACCATGAAACTAGATCTTCTAATTAGCCAACCACCCTTCTGGACAAACTTTTATTTCATTATAAGGATTTAAATTTTTTATTTTATGGTATATCAAATTTTCTACAAATTTTGTAATACTCCAAATCTTCTTGTCTTTGTCATAAAGAATGAATTAAGAGTAGGGAAGATGTTGTAGGGGCTACTCGACTTAGTTGACCATCCCAAACAATTCTATAATTGATATTATAAATTCGATCAACTCTCTAGTCGATTCAAGATTCTAAGTTAGATAGGCTAAATTGGTTTCGACTTAAATTATTGCGATTATCTTGACATAATATATATATATATATATGGAAATGTATGCATCATTGTATCTGTTGTGATTGTCTTCTCAAGACAATATAATATAAAGTAACAATCTGTTGGTTCTCTCCTACATCGTTTCTCTTCTTCTATTCCTATGTTCTTTATCTTCATGTGATTTCTTGTTTTCCTTTCTCCTAGTAACTAATGGTCACTTTCTACTACACTACAACAAGTATATATCATTTTTTTGGAATATTTTACTAAAAACTAAAATACCGTAAAATAATGGCGCGTTGTTTAATGAATCGTAAAATGCTATAAAATATTTGTGAATCATTTGCTTAATTATAAAACCTTGTAAATTATTGGTGAATCCATCATTTAATCTTTACATCATGTTACTTTTCCTTCTTATGCACTATTTCTCTAATAGAAAAATAATTATCAAATTACTTCGGTTCAAATAAACCAACATTGTTAGGATTTGGTGGTTCATCACCATCTATAACTTTTTTCAACTCCTTAGTGTGTAACTATTATAATAACTATTGTGTTTTCTTCTTCAATCAAAACTCTAATAATTGTTTATCAATATAAATATTTTTGAAATTACAAAAAATGCACAATGAGATTGACTAAAAGACAAAATATGTAATGAAAGTTAATATCTTATGTGATAAAAAAAAAAATTATCACAAAGTCATTATAAGGCCACAATTTTCTAGTTCAAAAATATAGTGCACAAAGAAAAATGTTCATTACTTAGTATAACATGTTAGAAAATAAGTATCATTAAAGGATTTCAACTTCAAAAATGAAATACAGTAAGAAGATCCAAGAATGAATGAAGGGGCCCAACTAGAGCTTTTAACGACCATTCCTTACAAGGGAGAATGGTGTAAGGTTAAAAAGAAGAAATTGAGAAAAGGGTGACATGTTTACCACTATTTTGGAGTTGTATTTTTGGTCTATGTGATCACCAGTTTTGATTGCCATGATTGAATGCATTGTCAACATCTACAACATGTAATTTTATTTTGATTAATAAAATTAAGATTTTTCGTGAGGAATAAAAATATATTAATTAAAAATAATTATAAAAGAATATGATTCTCAAACACACATTGAATAGTATAGTGGTGGTGACCAAAAAAAAAGAAAGAAAAACTTTGTCATCAATGGTGTCATGGTCAGTTATCGAAATATGTGAAATTATATTAAATTGAACATGGATAGGTTAATGAAAGAATTCAATTCATTTGAAGTGTATCTCTTGTATTGGATACTATGCATTCTTGAAATCATCATAGAAGTTATTTGTATTACCTTCCATATGGTATATTATAATAGAAGTTTTTTGCATGTTTTGGAATTCATAGACACAGAAACACAAACAAGAGCAAAGACAAACAAGTAAATAAATTACATAAAATAAAAACACAAACATTTAAAATCCTATCATCATGAAACACCCATTTGTAACAAATTATAAATACTTATAAAATAACTTGATTCTCAAATATGCATTGAATAAGGCTTATAAAAAAAATCCATGGTCATTTGCAAAAATAAATGAAATTTTGTTAAACTATATCCTAATTTTAACATATATAGTTTAATACACATTCAACTAATCGGAAGTGTAATTCTTGGATATTGTATTTTTTATTTGAAAAATCATCACAAACGTGACTTGTATTAAGTCAATAAACAATCTGGGCAATGACCACGATACAAAATATTCTAACAAATTGGGAAATGACCATCCATAAAAGACTACTGCAGTAAAAGAAACCATCTAATAATGTAAGAATTTACATCTAGCTTTTTCATTAAATATCTAATTGTAGCATGATTAGTGTGCACAAAGGTTTGATAGCCTGCAATATAATGTCTGAATTTGTTCAGGGAATGCACAACAGCTAGGATTTCCTTCTTGATCACTGTATATTTTAACTCTGCCTTTGTCAAGTTTTTTCTTCTAAAGTATATGGCATAAGGTAACTTTTCATCAATTTGTCCTAAGGCTGCTCTTATTGATTTGTTTGAGGCATATGTATGAATGTAGAAAGGTAGGGCCCAGTTTGGGCTTCTCAGAATTGGGGCAATCATGAGCTTGCTCTTCAAGGTATCTAGGGCTTCTTAATAGTTTTCCAACCATATGAACCCAACATCTTTGCCTAAGAGGCCAAACAAAGGAGAGGCTAGCTTGGTGAAATCTTTAATGAATCTCCTGTAATACCCAGCTAAGCCTAGGAAACTTCTGACATTTGTCACCTTTTGAGGAGGTGGGACCCTTTGGATGATGACAATTTTGTTGGTGTCCACCTGTAGTCCTTGTTGAGATATTGCATGACCTAACACTATCCCTTTAGTCATCAAGAATTCATATTTTTCCACACTAAGCGATAGGTTCATCTCAATACACTTGTCTAGAACTTTTCGTAGGTTAGATAAAGCTTCCTAAAGGTCAAAGCCATAAGGAGTAAAGTCATCGATGTTTATCTCTACTGCATGATGAAATAATTCAAAGAATATACTCAATACCTCTCTTTGGAAAGTGGGTGTAGCATTACACAAATCAAAAGGAAGGACCCGGTCTTAAAGGGTACCCCAAGGACAAGTGAAATTGGTCTTATGTTGGTCTTCTGGGCTGATTTGAATCTGGTTGCACCTGCTAAACCCATCCAGGAAAGAGAAATAATTTTTCCCTACCAGACTGTCTAACACTTGATGTACGAAAGGTAAAGGAAAATGGTCCTTTTTGTGGCTTTGTTCAATTCTCAATAGTAGACACAGATTCTCCGCTTACCATTTTTCTTTGGAACTATCACCAAAGGAGAGACCCATTCACTGTTAGAGATGTGATAGATGAATCCTGCATCAAGAAATCTCTACAGTTCTTCCTTAAAAATATCTTTAAGTGCTGGATTCATCCTCCTTTGAGGCTACCTGACTGGATTGCAATCATCCTTGATGTATATATGATGAGTCCATACTAAAGTGTGCACTCCCTTCATCTCGTTATAACTCCAGGCGAAGGCATCTAGGTGTTTTCTCAGCAAGCTACATAGTTCCTTTTCCTGGGAAAGGATAGGGATAGATTGATTTTCAAGGTTATTTTTGGGCTGAAATCTATATTCTTAACACAGAGAGAAGTGGAGTCGGGCACACGAAGATCATTGAAGGGTTGTTTTGGGTTTCTCTTACTATGTCCTCTAATGGTGATACACTAGGAGGTGGATTCTGAATCAGATTTTCAATCATATCATCCTCATCTTGCTGTTTCCCCCCATGGCGATTTCTAATGCACAAAGCGACATAGAATAGACTTCATCGTCATCTTCCTCCTCCAACCAGAGAGGTAGATCATGTTCTAGAAAGGGTTGGGTAGAAGGATATAGGATTAATTTCTTGGACATATGCCCATTCTTTATGGCCATGTTCATAGCTCGACAGCTGATGTAGGCATCGATGGTAGCCAACCAAGGTCTTCCCAAAATGAGAGGATACCCAATGATCTTTACCTTTGGCTGGAGAAATAAGAAATCAGCAGGGTACTCCTAAGAACCAATGGAGACCATAACATATTCCACAATCCCCTCAGGGGTCATGGCGGAGTGGTCTACTAGTTGTAGCACAGTCGTGGTCTTCCTGAAGAAGCCCTAGAGGTTAAGTTTGATCATTGTGTCCTTTGTCATCACATTAATGGCAGCTCCCATATCAATCAAGGTATGTGGGATCATGGTGCTATTGATGTGGACATCAACTACTGGGATTCTAGGGTCCAGATATTTTGGAGAGATTACCTACCCTAACATCAGGTCAGACAGTTGACCTATGACATTGATGGTTTGGGCATCTATCTTACGCCTTCCTGGGTGCCTAAAGCACTTCTCTTTGATGAACCTATTGTATATAGGCACATCTTTTATGGCTTGAAGAGGTGGTATCTTCACACATAAATGTTTCAATTATCCCAGGAGTTTAGCTTCTTCTGGGGTAGGCTAGACTGTCACATATAGTCTCTTAGGAAAAGGTGGAATTTCTTTAGGTTCACTTTCCTCTTTATATTCCTCAACCTCGCTTGGTGGATGCTGGCTATCGGGGAGAACTTTCCCAAATCACAAGTTAGTTTCCTAAATCTCCATAGCATATGTTGGGCATAATGGCTCCCCACTATACACTTGTTGAGCCTATCTGTTCTTCAGGTTCAGATTTGGATAAGCAGGAATTTGGGGTTGCTTTGGTCGAGCAGGAGGTAATGGTTGTGGTTGGGTAAGTGGTGGAGGAAAAAGAGTGGGAAGAGAGTTGTATTAGGGCCTCCACCCCTGATGAGGTGCATTCTACTGAGGTTGTGGCTTAGCATACGATTGAAATGAATGGGTGGCTGGTTGGGCATAATATTGAGATGTAAAGGACCAAGGAGGTGGTGTGGACTAGGAAGGATGAGTAGGGGAGCCCAAAGAAGGTATGCTAGTGACTTGGTTGGGGTTTTAGTATGCTTGAGATGTCCCTTCCATCCCCTGCTAGTATGGTCTAGGTCCATGCGGCCTCCTTTGGTTTATGTAATAGAGTTGTTCAGTGAGTCCCTCAGCCCCTTGATATACAACTTTAAGTTTAGGTAAGGAAGGAAACTTATCTATAGAATGATTTTCTCCAAAGACTGAACAAACCTATATAGAGTTCAATGGGCATTCATTCCTAGGATGCCTCCTGGTGCATCTAGGGAAGCAAATGGCCAAAGCCCTCTCTACTTCATCTTGTTTCCTTTTGATATGTAAGGTATCCATTTACATGGCAAGAGTCTGTAGCATCTCACTCTTGAAGTCTTCCAGCATGTTTCCAATTTCTCCTTTAATGGATGAGTTAGAGGAAGAGGTACTAGCTATGGGTTGAACCCCCCTACCTTCCTTTCTGGCTGCTCTAGAAAGGTTTCTAAAAATAGTCTTTATGTCCTCATAGGATAGTTGGTAGATGTCTCCCTTGACTAGTGGATGGAGGGTGTCTAAAATATCTTCCGGAATTCCCCTGAGCAGGACTAGCTTCAAAGACTCAGGGTCAAGTGTACCCCCAACCCTTCTGTAACTGAGCTGGAACCTCTCTTCATAGTCCTCCAGGGACTCATCACTTCCTATGGTCATTCGAAAAATTTCTTCTTTAGTATCTTTTGACCTACAATAGTCTTGATACTTGTTGTTAAAGGATTCCTACATGTGAGCCCAAGTTATGATGCTATTTCCATGTAACCCCATGAACTATCATAGTGCTACATCCTTGAGAGTAGGAGGGAATAGTTTCAACTTTTTCTCATCTTCTGTAGAGTCATAGGTTCGACAGATAACAACAAACTCAAAAAAAAGTTGTTAGGATCTTCTGTAGTCAGGCCATGGAAATGAGGTAGGGTGAAAGGGCCGATATTCTTCATTTTGGTGTCCCCATTGGTCTCCTAAATGGGAAAGGTACCCTCTATTCTCTCTCCATTCCCCCTAGCATTTCGGCTTTCAGCCATTGGCTCCAAATGAATGTTTTCTTCTTCTTCTTCACCTATATATTCGTCAATTATGTCTTGCTATTCACCTAAGGGTTTTTCTTGATCACAGTTGTTGAAGAAGAGAGAAGGTTGGCTGTGTGAAGTAGTGGGGGTGTTGGGAAACTTTTTTCCTGAGATATCTCTATTCCTACGAGGCATGAAAGGAAATATTTTTTGGTTGTTTTTTGTTTCTTTTTCCCCACACTAATAGTACCTGCAGAAGCTGAAATTATTGGACAAAACAAATTGCAACTAGCTGAAATGAAATTTGCAAAATTGAAGAGGAAAGCAAGGAAATGCAGAACCTGAAAGAAGAGAAATGACTAGTCTACTTTTGCGGAAATGAAATTTGTAGAATTGAAGAGGAAAGCAAGGAAATGCAGAACTTGAATGAAGAGAAATGACTAGTCTACTTTTGCTGAAATAAACTATTAGGAGAATGTTGCAATAGAAAATAGAAGAAAGCAGTAATCACAGAATACTCTGACACTTCCCCAGCAACAGTGAAAAAAAGTGGTGAGCACCAGTATTGCAGCAATAATGTTGCAACTCTTGGGCTACCTACTTTACTCTTATCAACCCGGTAGTTCGTAACAAACTTGGAAGCATCAGTGTTGTATGCACAAGCACCAGTTCTTACTACAGGTTGTCACTTGGTTAGCCGGCGCAAGATCACTAGGAGATCAAGCCAAATTGTATGGATTCTAGAAGAAGCTCTATATGTGATGAAAGGAGAGAAATATTACCCTACAAACACTACTTTAACTACAGAAAGGAGAAAGACTTAAATGTAAAGCAAACCTAGTAAACCCTAATTAACTAATTAATCCTACTTTTGCAGAAATCACTATGAAAACCATGAAATGGATGCCATTACCTACTCAAGAAAGTAAAAAAAATCTAACAAAGCTATTTGTTGAAGTAAATAATCACAAAACATCTTTTTGGATTTTTATGTATTTTTATGTGAACTTGACATGCATGTAATTTATTATGTGTGAAAGTGGTAGTAAATAGGTAGCGTTGGAGGGTGGTTTTGGGACTTAAGAGGATGTAGGATGGTGTGGATGGGTCCTACAAGGTCCTAGGTGGCCTTCTGGAGGCTTTTCCCACACTTGGCCTTCAAAATAAACCCTATAGGAAAATCTACAGGAGGACACAGGAAATCTACAGGAGGAAAATAGGGCAACTTCAAGAGGCCTATAGGAGGAGGCCGAGAGCAGTTTTCACTATTTTAAAGGTGTGAGAGTGGGTGGAGAAGGTGGATGAAGGATGGAATGAGGTGTTGGGTAACCTAGGGTCAACCAAGAATAACCAGGAGAGAGAAAGATGATTGGGTTTGCTCAAGGAGAGAGGAAGAAGTTGTATGGAAAACGCAGGTAACTAAAGCAGAATTGAGGGAAGACTTGGGCGACCAATAGGGAATGGATGAGATGGAGGATGGGATGGCTAATAGGCTAGCCTACTACTAAAAGAGATCTTCTGCATAAAATAAATTGACAGTCAACCAAGGAAATCAAGCAAGTAATGAAATGAGTGCATATAGGAAAACAGAGTTTTGCATCAAAATAGTCTAAACTATGATCTATGAAAGGAAATGCTCAGAAATGTTGCAAGAAAGGAAAGCATGAAAGAATACTATTGTAAATAAAGAAGTGAGCATGATGAATAAGATCTCATGTAAAGCAAAACTGGACTATTAACCTACTAAAAAGCTGCAAACACCAGAAGTCCTATGAGTGAGGGAAATTTGTGTTTTTGGGACAGCAAGAGGGTCTTTGCCTGAAATAATGGTCCCAAAGGGAGGAAGAGAGGCCAAGGCACTCTTTATAGCCTTTTGAATCTTCTTTTTATCACTACTTAACCTGTTATAGAAAGCACAAATGGAAGTAAACTATTGAATCATCAAAAGAAACCTATTCTTAACCATAAAAGAAAAGCATCTAACAAAAACCTAATCTACAAACTAAAATAAAACATACAAATAAAAGTAAAGAGGAGATCAGCTACTTTGATTGGGCCCTAATCCAATATCTTTATCCCTATGAGGTAACTCAGTGCTAGCTCAAAAAGGATTCCATCTTTATTTCCAAAACCATAGCAGGATTACATGAAACTGTCACAAAATTAATAAGCTTGAAGTTGGAGCAGAGTTTTCATAAGCAAAAATCCAACAAAAATCCAACCCTGGTGAGGCCCTAGGCCTCTCTACTTACACAAATGAGGCCACCAACAGTTTCCTTAAAGTGAGGGAGGCTTCTCTCCCAAAACTCGAGATAATCACAGCCATCCTCCACTTGCTCAGTTTCCTTCTAGTGCATGATTCAGCGGCTTATACTCCAAGTTGAATGAAGGGAAATTTGAAGTGAGGAGTAATAAATGAGGGTAATTCCCTCCTATAAGTCCTTTCCTTTTTCCACTTCAAGTTATTTCTGCCATTTGTCCATTGGATCCTTGACTTTGACCTCAAAACTCATCAATAATGTGCATTAAATACATGTTAGACCACATGGCACAATAACTAACTCAACTCACTCTATAAGCATAAATATAATAAAAAAATCATACAATAAGCTAAGAGAATGGTTGATTTTACTAGGTTAGGAGGTAAAATGATCCCATATAATTACCCATTTATGAGGCTCATCACATGCGAGTGTGGAGAAACATAAGACTAGATTTTTGGGAAGAGGATTCTCTTAGTTGGAGGGAATTGATTACGATGAGACTTTTGCTCTTGTAGCAAGGTACTCATCAATTAGATATATTCTATCACTTTCAGCATATATGAGATGGAAGATAAATTAGATGGATGTAAAGTCGACAGTCCTCAATGACATGATTGAGGAAGAGGTGTATATTGAGCAGCAAGAAGAATTTGAGACCTTCAACAGAGAGCCGCATGTGTGGAGACTCAAGCAAGCATTGCATGGATTGAAACAAGCACCTTGTCTCAAGCTAGGCTTCACCAATAGTGAAGCATATGCGAACATTTACCATATTGTGGTTGAAGGTAGATTTTTTATTATTGTTTTATATGTCGAAGATTTGATTTTGATAGGTGATGAGAAGTTGATCAAGTCTTACAAAGAGGATTTTACAAGATATTTGAGATGAAAGACTTGGGGCTCATACATTACATTCTTTGTATGGAAGCATGGAAAAGAGATGAGGAACTCTTTGTCTCTCAGGGCATGTATGCCAACAAGATACTAAAGAAGTTCCACATGGACAACAAAAAATCCATGAAGATTCCTTTAGCTAGTAACTAGAGGAAAGAGGATGCTACTTCAGGTGTAGTAGTGGAGGCTAATATTTATAGAAATCTTGTGGTTTCACCTATGTATTTGGTGAACACCTGACCATACATGTGTTTTGTAGTCACCCAAATTAGGCAAGCCATGGTTATTCCAACTAAATTGTATTGGAAGGACGCTAAAAATATGTTGAGATAGCTGAGATGCACCACTCCGTTTGGTAATTCGTATAGATAGACAGAGGGAGTGAAGCTTTAAGGCTTCACATGTGTAGATTGGGTAGGGATTCCATCCAACATGAAGATTAAATTACAAGAATCTTTAGTATTGGGTCAGTATCAATTTCTTGGTTCAAGAAGAACTAGAGAACAGTTCCTATCAGCTCAACAGAAGTATAGTACATGGTTGTTAGTCAAGTAGCTTATGAGGCTATCTGGATGAGGAATATTCTTATTGGTTTGTTTGGTCAACAGATGGATATAACAATTATTTATTTTGAAAATCAGAGTTGTATCAAACCCTATGAAAAATCTAATTTTTCATGATTGGTCCAAGGATATTGACATCCAATACCACCATCTCCGAGATTATGTTCAGAGGAGAATCATGTTGCTCGAATACATTAGTACAGAGGAGTATGATGCAAATATTTTTCCAAAGGCATTGTCAAGATGAAAATTCAAGTTTCAAAGAGGCACGATCACGGTAGTAGATAATCTCTTTCTTGTTGAGAGGGAGTTTTAAAAATAACAACAAGAAAATCCTAATTTAATTTCTCCTTGACTTAAATTGGGAATTAAATTGTAATTCCATTCTCATGGAAACTTGTAGCAATTAACTAAGTTAAGTTGACTTAGTTGGCTCATTAAATTCAAGTTGGAAGTCTATCTAGAGTCATGTAGAGTGATCCTTGAAATTTAGGGGCCCATGTTGAGTTCTTATTGAGTTGTAATTATTTAATTCATTTTAACTCAGTTAAATTCAGTTAAACTAGTTCTAAACATTAGAGGAAATAGTGAGAGGTCAAGTGAATTGAATTGGATTTAATTCATATGCAATGATCAATAAGAAAACTCATAATTCACTCAAAATAGCTCATGCATGTCACTTCAGAGGAAGACCCAGTTGATATTAGAGTTCAAGGACATTGTACTATCAGTTGGATAATTTTCTAAGTTATATAAATGGTGCATGCAATCAGTAGAAGTCGTATGAATGGATTGCGTAGTTGTGGTGATGGATTTTCCCAATTAAATGTGGCCCAATTCCCTATGAAACTACACAATTAAGTAGGAGTTTGGAAAACAAAAGATTTGTCTAAGTATTGGATTGAGTTGGTTTGTGAAGCAGTGAGATAATTTATACTTGTGTAGATATTTTTCAGGTTGAACAAGCATTATATTTTCTACTGAGATATTTTCATCAATGAAATATACAAATAGTAGGGTTTTTAGCTATTACTTTCCCTAGTAAAAATATTGTGTTATGTGTGATTTAAATTCTTCCTTTTTTGCTTCGTGATTTCATCGAACAATTTTTTTTTTCGCTCATGATTAGAGTAGATTCAAGTCTTTTGTTATAGCATATTACATAAGAAATTTCAATCTATAGGCCCAACCTCTCTACAACATCAATCCTTCCAATTTTTTGAATTAAAATTGAATTTGGTTGAAATCAATGATTTTCACGTCAGGTTAGGGTAAAAAACTTATAATCATCCACCTCTTGTCATTATTGAAGATTATGAAAGTGTTGAACCTGAAGGGAATACTGAGATCAAGAGGAGGAATAGAATGTATAAGAACAACAAGCAACAAGGATTTCATCTCCTTTCCCACCATTTCCCCAAAGATTGGAAGATAAGAAGCCCATCAAGCTACAACCACTTTGTCGGACGGGCTTAGAAATATTTATGTAAAGATCCTCCTTCTTAGAGCCATCAAACTAAATACCAATTTACAAAAATTTCATCAAGGAATCATGTATCAAAGGGCTAGGAAGAAATAAAATGAATACTCCTACCATTCATGTATGGGACAACTTTTTGATATCATGCTTGAGAAACCTACACATCCAAAGTATGTTGAGCCCACAAGTCATGTTGTGATTGTCTATATATATGATACTTCTATTAATAAAACTTTGATCGACAATGGAGTATCTATTAATGTCATCATCAAGGGCACTATGTTTATATTAAACTTTCAGTTATCTCTTAGGCACAATCCCATTATTTGCAGCTAGCATATACCTCAATTATATGTCTAGAAGGAATATTGGAAGATATAAATGTATCCATTGATTCATGGGATTACACATATTATTTCATTGTCTCACACACAAAGAAAAATCTCAGTGGTTACCCTCTTACATTGGGTAGGCCATGGTTGGCTACAAAAGACACTTATATAGGGTGCAGGGAAGGAGAAATGGCAATAGAAAATGATTACTCTACAAAGAAATCCACACTTAAACCACATGTGAAACCTTCCTTGGATGAATAAAATAAAATGTGGGTATAATAAGATGGGGATGGCCCACTTTTCCCCATTCTAACATTTCATAGAGATCTTTCTCTCATAAAAATTGAAGAAGAAACTATGTTCTCAAATTTTATGCAAAATTTGTATAACAATCCATCTCTCTTTTAGTTGGGTCACTCAATATTTCTCATTTTTGGTAGTATATCACTTGGAAAAGCTATGCTGACTAACTTTTTTATCACCTAGTCACTAATTTCTCATTTTTAAATATTGCTTCCTTAACCTCCTACAAGGTAATTTCCTTCATCAAAGTCGTGTTTTGGTCTTCAATGACCAATCTTATAATATAGGCGATTATCTTTCTCCATGGATTGTAATCTATTAGGGTTAGGTTTTTTAAGGAGATTGTTGTAGAATCAGGTAATTTAATTTTCAATATCCCAATGATAAGAGAGTTGGTGTCAATTTTGAATGGTAAGTGGGAAGATAGAATTATGATTCTTGTGTTTCAACATTGGTTTGTGGAAAAACTAAGTGTTCTTGTCCCCTTCGTTGAGCCATGAGATCCTCAATTTTTGCCTCCATAAAGTCTCCTCTTGATTCTATCATTCCTATATCTTTTTAAGAACCTCCCCCCACCCTAATTCTTTGAAAAATATTTAGACCACCCTTAAAAGTGACATTTTTTATTGAATGCATTCCATTTCAATTTCCATATTTTGTTTTTTCTCGAAGATGTTGCCCAATTTTTAATTAAAACTTTTAGATTTTTTAACTAATGTTGAAAGTTGAATATGGGGAGAGGCTTGGATTATCCATGTCTCACTAATACTGCTTGGACTTCTCCACAGAGGATGGATCTATTAATAAAAAACTGTCAAATATGAATGGTCAATTTTAAACACCTTCTTTGACATCCAATTCTAGCACTATACGCCACTCTTCTAGTTATTTTTTAGTAGCTTCTTTGAGGTCCAATTCTAACAATATTCGTGAGTGGTCCATGGGAGCACTCGAAAGGATGGAAGCTTCCAAAAGGAGGTATTTTTCCAGCAATGATTTCGAGATAAGAAACATGTCGAGATGATAGGCTATCTTGTGCCTACCTCCTTTACTCTTGTCCAACTATAAATTCCATTTACCATTTCTATCTAAGCTAAGTGCATGTTCCTAATTACATCTTTGAAGGAATGTGCAAGGTAATCATATTGATGTCCCCACCAATGATGAATTTCTTATTCAAATGCAACTACTAAAGCTATATGAGTTTGTTGAGAAAGGAAATTTTATCCGATTACGATTAAGAAACCCATATCATTTGATATGACTTGTTGAAATTTTTTAGACAAGATCATAGGGGCTACTAACGAGTAATGAAAATTTGTTTCCATGGGGTGTAATAGGATTAATAGACCCATCATTGTTCCTTGAGAACCAAGGGAGATTGACTCAAAGCGTTTCTAGCATTACTCCACTAGAGCCTCCATGCTCGCTCTAACAACATTTACCTCATGCTCACTCTAGTAACCTTTACCTCATGCAAGATGATATTCCTAGGTTTTTCCTTATTAATTTTGTCTCTAAGTAGTCTCTATTTTCCGTTTTTTTTTAGAGCCCTTATGTTCAACAAAATCACTTTCATTGAGAGCGAGGGCTGGGGAAAAACACCTTTGAAAGCGAACTAATCTTGCATGAATTGGCCAAAATATTCCCTATCTATTGTATTATCTCTTGTGGAGTTTTCCTCCCCAAGCATTTGTATCCTTCAATTGGTTTGAGGGGGTCTCTTGAATCCAAATAATGAGAACAGTGATGAGGAGTTGCGGGAATCGACACTCTCCCCAAAAGGGTGAATTGAATGCTAAGATATGATTGTCTGAGAAGAGCCATTTCCACCTTGAAAATTAACCTCGGTCCTTGGCATTGTAGCTACTCTAATATCTTCGAGAGGGTTTTCTCCTCTACTTCCACTTCATCCAAATCTTCTGAGCTTACTAGAGAACTTGTATCCATTGATTTCTTCTAACATTATCTTTACATCATGTATTTAAGGCTCCATAAGTGTCATGTCTTCGAGTGTGTTATGTGGGTGTTTCCTTTTCTTCGTAGAAGTGGCTTGCATAGGCTCAAGTTGTGGTTGCAAGGATTCCTCACATGAATTTTGATACTATTGCTCAGCTAAGGCTTCAAATTTTGAATCTTTCTATGGGGATCTTGCTCTCCTAAGACAAAAAATTCTTTCTCGAGGAAAAATTTATTTCTCGAGGTTGAAGCAAAGCATCGAGAAAGAGATGAAGAGGCTAAAATTGTTAAGAAAATAAGGGCCATTCTCAAAGGCCCTTGAATGATCCTCTAAATTAGTGAAGATCATGACAAGAAAACCTTTGACTCCAATACTTAGGTCAACATGAACTTTTAGCTTCCATTTAGCCTTGATCCATGCTTCCATAACTCGTTTCGGTGGTGAAGTAGCAATAAATTTGTAGATTAAAGTGTGGCCTTGCATGAATTCTATGTGCTCCAATATTTTGTTTGACTTGACCTCATATTTGGGGCTCTGAATGAATTTTGGAACACAAGGGCTTGATCTATTATTGTGTCATGTAGCACTAAGGATTGGGGCATATTTTTGATCTCCTCGCGATGAATGAATTTCCAAGGGGGGATTTCGTAGACTGGTCACCTCCTCACACTACTTGAGAACTTGTCTCCATTGAAATTTATTCCAACATTGTTTTTGCATCGTGAATTTCAAGCTACATATCCATTGTGCCTTCCACCATGTTATTTTGGATTCTCCTTTTCCTTGAAGAAGTTTCTTTCATGGGCTTGGATTGTAGTCCCAAAGATTCATGAGTGTGACTTCTGATACTATTCTAGTCAATCTTTCACTACTATGGATTCAATCTATTTTTTGGACTGAAGGTAATACACTGTAAACTTTGAAACATGACCTATAAAATCAAAACGTGAACTCTGGCCAAAAAGCCCCGAAAAAACATCAAAACAGTGCTAAAAACGAAAAGTGTGTATACTAGAATGATGGTTTTTTTTTTTAGGGTCAATTTTGAACATGTTTTAAAAATGGTAGTGAAAATGAAATTTCCGTGCAAAAAACACCCTGAAAACGAAAAGTGTTGATACTAGAATGATGGTTTTTCTTTAAGGTAAATTTTCGACATTTTAAAAAAATGCTAGTAAAATGAATTTTTATGCGCAAAAAACAGTTGTTTATGAGGAAAAAACACACTAATGTTTTTGGTAGAATAATATTTTTCTTTCTTAAGTATAAATTCAACATGTTTTAGCAATGACCATCAAGATCAAATAATGGGATCTGAAACACTTTAAAATTCTGTTACCCGGGAATCACCGTGCCACCCCCGCGGGCCGTTGGGCCACCGGGGTGGGGCAGAGGCCTGCAGACAGCCTCCGCCCCACCCTAGTGGACCAATCACCCACATGGTGGAGGGGTGATTTCGGGAATGACCACGCCATCCCCGTGGGCCATTGGGCCACCAGTGTGGGACGGAGGGCTGTAGACAGCCTCCGCCCCACCACAGCAGTCTAATGACCTGCAAGGGTGATGGGGTGATTCTAGGAATCACCCTGCTGCGGATAGCCTCCGGCCCACCCTGGGAGCCCAACGGCCCGCAGAGGTGGTGGGGTGGTTGCGGGAATCACCCTGCCACCCTCGTGGGTCGTTGGGCTGCCGAGGTGGGGCGAAGGGTGGGGTGATTCCTAGAATTGCCCCGCCACCCGCACGGGCTGTTGGGCTGTTGGGGTGGGGCAGAGGTTGTTCATAGCCCTGTGCCCCACCCTGGTGGCCTAACAGCTCACAGGGGTGGTGGGGTGATTCACATAATCACTTGGCCACCCCGGCGGGTCATTGGGCCACTAGGGTGCGGCGGAGGCTAGACAGTCTCCAGCCCACCCTGGCAGCCCAACGGCCTGCAGGGAGAGCCTCTGCCACACCCGAGAGGCCCAATGGCCCGCAGGGGTGGTGGGGCAATTCCCGGAATCACCTCGCCACCCCTGGGGGCCATTGGGCTACCAAGGTGGTGGGCGATTCCCAATCGCCCCACCACCCCTGCGGACCGTTGCCCTGTCGGGGTTATTCTTATTGTCAAGCTTCAAGGGGCAAACAAATTCAAGGATGCAACTTACATGGTAAGACGTTTAAAATGTATATTTGGTTAATGTTAAAAAATTCATTTATGTACAAGTTAATTGAAATTTTACTATTTCATGTTACAGGAAAAAGTTAAATCTTCTTAACCATGAAGATCAACTATTTATAAATGATTGTGTGTTAATCCATATTGATAGTTGGGCAAAATATGATCGCTATATGTCTATGATTTTTAATCGGGTAAATGGAAATAGTCATAGCCAAATATTGACTTATGATGTTGTTGTGAGAAAACTAACATATGAAGACAAAGAAGAAAAAGGAGAGATGGTTAACATTTATAAGAAAACCACAGTTATTGATTACCTATCTTATAGACATATGTTCAAATGAAGGAGATTGGGTTTTGAATTTATTTTCTGGCTCATGTAAGTTTTATTATATGGAATTGAATTTCAATATGTTATTTCTTAATTTATATGTCATTGTACTAATTTACTTCATTATTTCTCTTGTGCTTGATAATTAGGTACAACACTAGCATGTTTCCTTCAAAAAGGAAGAAATTGCATTGCCATTGAAAAAGATCCAATATAATGCAATTTTATTCAGCAAAGAATTAATGCTCTTCAATGCAAGAAATTGGGTTGAAGAAAGGGGAATTTAGTGAATCACGTTCGGAAAAAATGGCAAAGGAGCCCCAACCACCACTACACGAAATGATTGGAAAGACATACATTGGGAGATTTGCAGACATCAAAGACCCATTATAAGAGGAAAATGAGGAAAATGAAGCAAAAAATGTTGTGGAAGAAGACAATGATGAAACTCTAGAGGACAAAGAGTTTGGATTATGTGACATTGTTGATTAAATTTAAGTTATGATTGGAAATCAAGCTCATTTTTTGTAACTATTAATTAGTTATACTTGTAATGTTTTGACTTTGACATTTTCTGAGAAGAATAAGCACTCAATTAAGGTTGTTATGCATTGAATATTTGTATTATGTGATTTTCGCATTAATTTTTATGTTAATCATTATTTTTTGAAAAAATTTGTGATTATTATTATTATTTTGACATGAAATTAAGAAAAAAAACTATTATTTAACCATTTTTTGTTAAATTTTTTCTATAAAAATTGTGATTTTGACACGTCATTTCTAGCAAAAAAAATATCAAAATGTGTAGTTTTTTAGTTATATTTATGTTAAAAATGGCTATTTTTATGCCAATTTTTAAAAATTATTGTTTTCTAGAGACAATTGTTTCATGTGGATTGAAAAATTAATTAACAGTGTATAAATATGTAGAATATCAAAAATTCAAAATATCGACCTTCTTCTTTAAATATACAAAATAATAAAGCGCTTCAGTACAAAAAAAAAATTAAAATAAAAACAAGAAAATATGAAGAAGAAGACCACTTAAGAAATTTTTAAATTTAGAAAATAATAATTTACATTTTATACATTAGAAAATTTAAAGTCAAAAAATGGGCCTTTAAGAAAAGAGCCTCATGCAGAATTACCACTTTTTTAAATGAGGATGAAAATCATTACCATTCTAAAACACAATGTACATAAAAAAAATTAAAGTTCCAAAAACTATGCTCTGAAAAAAACATGTGTATTCTGCGTCACTCCTTTTCAAAATTGGGTCACTTTTTTGCTATCTCTACAAAACGGGTAACAATATTAATTCCTGTTTCAAATTTTATATCTTTGTATCCTTAAGGTTAGGGTTTTGGGGCCTATGGTTCCTCCTCCTCTCTCATTATTGTTGAAAGCTTTTTTATTAGTGCTTATGACTATCTCCTTTGGCTTGGGGGGATTGATGAGGGGGAAGTCCCTATAAATGTATTCATGTTCATGGTACCTTTTACAACAAAAAGGATATGCTCATAATCAATGGGTTGTATGATATCCTCATCATGGGGGAAGATAAATATAGATTTCAATAGTGTCCCTCAAGAATTCATGTAAACATATATCCTAACATAGGTATTGCACCTCTTGGATTTTTTTATTTATGAGGATTTTTACATAGTTTCCAATGGTATTTCCAATTCCCACCAAGATATATTCTTGCCAATATTTAATTTATATAGCGTACAATATTACCCATATAGGAGCAACCAAAAACGTTTTTTTATCTAGGTTGAAGTAAGGCATCCATAACTCAATGAAGAGACAAGCATTTTTAAGAAAATAAAGACGATTCTCAAAGACCCTTGAAAAATCCTCTAAATTCATGAAGACTGTTATAATAAAACCTTTGGATCCGAAATGCAAATGAATATGCATTTTTGGCTTCCATTTAGCGCTGATCCATGCTACCAAATCTTGTTTTATTGGCGAAGCGCCAATAAATTTTCATATTAAAGTGTGGTATTGCATATATTCTATGTGATCCTTGATTTTATCTTGCTTGACCTTGTATCTGGGCTTTTGGAAGAATTTTGGAAAATAGTAGCTTGATCTATTGTTCTGCCACGCAGTGCCGAGGATTGGGGCATACTTTTTACCTCCTTGTGATGAATTTCCCGATGGGGATATTGATGAGGTTCTACTGTTGCCGCCTTCTTCCTAGGCTTAGCATCTCGAGAGACTACATTATGGTAGGAGGGGACCACACCCCCTGTCTCGGATGAGGTGGCCATAGGTTGGTGAAGATCAAGCTAAAAACAAAGTCTTAACAAAATATTATAGTTGTTTGTGGAAAATTTCAATGTTTCATGGTTGTAACACATGTAAACCCTAAACCTATCTCATCAAAATTGTCGATTGTTATTTCATAGGTTCTCCACCATATTAGTCTTAATTATTATCACTTGATTTGATTAATTAATTAAGCCTCCTTCTTTTCTTTGTATATATAACATTAATTATAATACTCTACCTAGCAATAATTTTCATTTTTATATAAAATTATTTAATACATTTAATACAACTTAATTATTACGTTTTACCTAACAATAGAGGAAATACGAATAAAATTCCAAGCCATTAGTGACCACTTATGGTCTCTAGTTGCTCCTCTCTAAAGAAAAGAGAACATAATGTTTCTCATTGAGCTCAAGATGACTTTCAGTGCATTTAGGACCAAAATTCTATAAATCGACAGTGATTGAAGCACCAATTTGGGGATAATTAATCTTCTTAGAAATTGTAAGGCTTTGAATGTCCATTTGTTTATTTTGGAGAAAACTATATCCAAAATATCTCTCTAGCAAATAGTTTTCAAGGAATTCTCTGTTAGGGCGACTCCTCGATAAATGATTAGGAAAGAGGCTCACGAGAAACCCAAAATACATGCAAAATGAGATTGAATGCTAGGATTTGTATTAAGAAGAAGACTTGGGACTTTTTGGGGTGTATTTTAGTATGAGAGGCTAGCATAAAGTTATTCAAAATGTGCTTAAAGGCCAAGTCTTCTTGAATTGAGGGCTCACTCAAAAACATAGTGTCATCCATAAACTACTGGTGCTAAACATTTATTGAGAATAATTCCATCTAGCACAACATTAGGCATAGAATATCTATGAAAGTTCTTGAGGCCTTCAACAACTCACGAAAACCAAAAAGGGTAGAGTGGGTCTCGTTGGTGTATACCTTGAGAGGTGCTAAAGGTGCAGGATGAGGAGCCATTGATCAAGATAGAGAAGAAAGGGGAGGAGAATAAGGAAGCCACATGTTTAGCCCAATCATAAAAGAAACAAAATGCTTTCAAAGTTCAGAGAAGATAAGCCCAACTCAATTTATCAAATTCTCTTGAAAAATTTAATTTGATTACCATACACGCTTTTCTAAATTCTTTCATAGTGTGTATAAGTTCATGGGCTACTACGACCCTATCTAGGATTTAATATAGCCCGAGTGCTCCTTGGAGTTTAGCAAAGGAAACATGGTTTGACTATGCACAGAATGATCTTCGAAAGGATTGTGTACATCACATTTCATAATGTGATAGGTTTGAAGCTACTTGGGTCTCTTGCTCGTGCTCATTTAGGAGAAAGAGTGAGGAATGTGGAATTTTAAAGTAAGGGGGGATATAGAATCTTCTTTGTGATTCCTCTACCAAAGCTAAAATCTCCTCACCTAAGAATTCCCAACTTGTTTGGAAAACATATGAGTTGAAGCCATCTAGTCTAGGAACCTTATTTTTTGAGAGGCTCATCAGTGCTTAATCCTCAACATCCTACAATGTAATTTCCTTCATTAAAGGCGTGTTTTGATCTTCAATGACCAATCTTATAATTTGGGTGATTATTTTCTCCATGGCCTGTAATCTATTAGGGTTAGGTTCTTTAAGGATATTGTTGTAGAATGAAGTAATTTCTATTTCAATATCCCTATGATAAGAGAGATGATATCCATTCTAACTAGTATGTGAGAAGATACAATTATGATACTTATGTTTGAACATTGGTTTGTGGAAAAACTGAGTGTTCTTGTCCCCTTCCTTGAGCCATGACATCCTAGATTTTTTCCTCCGTAAAGTCTCCTATTGCTTCTGTCCTTCCTCTAGTTTTTTAAGAACCCCCCCATCCTTCTTTGAAAAACATTTAGACCACCCTTCAAGTTTCATTTATTTTTGAATGCATTCCATTTCAATTTCCATATTTTATATTTTCTCGAAGATGTTTGAAAGTTCTTCATGATTCAAATTTTTAATTAAACCTTTTAGAGTTTTTAACTAATGTTGAAAGGTGAAGATGGGGGAGAGGCTTGAATTATCGACATCCCACCACTACTGCTTGGCTTTCTCTAGGAAGGATGAATCTATTAATAAAAAACTCTTAATTATGAATGGTGAGTTTTAAGCAGCTTCTTTGAGGTCTAGCTCGAGCACTATATGTGAGTGGTCTAGTCAGGTTTCTGTAGCTTCTTTGAGGTCCAATTCTAACACTATTGGCGAGTGGTCCGTGTGAGCACTCGTAATGATGGAAGATTCAAAGATGAGGTATTTTTCCAATAATGATTATGAGATAAGAAATATGTATATTTTATCTCGTGCCTACCTCCTCTGTTGTTATCCAAGTATAGATTCCATTTAACATTTCTATCTCAGCTAACGCCATGTGCCTAATTTCATATTTGAAGGACTGTGTGAGGTAATGATATTGAAGTCCCCTCCAACAATGAATTTCTTATTCAAATGCAGTTGTTGAAGCTAAATGAGGTTGTTGAGAAAATAAAATTTATCCCCAGCACGTGTGCCCCATATATTGCCATTAAGAAACCCATATTCTTTGATATGATTGGTTAAAAATTTCGAGAGAGGATGAGACAGGATCGTGGGGGCTACTATGAATCATGAAAATTTACTTCAATGGGGTTTAATAGGATTGATAGACTGTTGTTCCTTGAGCATCAAGAGAGATCGACTCATGCCTTTTCTACCATTACTCCACTAGAGCCTCCATGGTGGCTCAAACAAACTTTACTTTGTGCAAGATGATAATGATAGGTTTTTCGTTATTAATTTTGTCTCTAAGTAGTCTCTATTTTATGTTGTTATTGAGACCACTTATGTTCCACAAAATTACTTTCATTGAGAAGAAGGTATGCAGAAAAACACCTTTGAAAGAGAACTAATATTATGTGAATTGGCGAGAAGGTTCTGTGTTTGTTGTATTATCTCTTGTGCACTTTTCCTCCCACGTCATTTGTCTCCTTTGATTGGTTTGAGGGGGTCTCTCGAATCCAAAGAATGAGAACAATGATGAGGATTTGTGAGTCAACACTCTCCCCAAAAGTGTGAATTGAATCCTAAGATATGATTGTTTGAGAAGAGCCATTTGGACCTTGAAAAGTGAACTCGGTCCTTGGCATTGCAACTATTCTAGTATCTCGGAGAGGGTTTTCTCCTCTACTTCCACTTCATCCAAGTCTCTATGCTTAGCGGAGAACTTGCCTCCATTTTCATTTCTTCCAACATTGTCTTTGCATCATGCATTTCAGGCTCCATCGAGTGCGTTATCTCGGTTTTTCATTTTCTTTGTAGAAGTGCCTTGCATGGGCTCGAGTTGTGGTTGTAAGAATTTCTCTAGCGACTTTTGATCCTATTGAAATGGATTGTGTTGTGCTCAGAAAATAAGGGCCATTCTCAAATGCCCTTGAATGATCATCTAAATTAGTGAAGATCATCGTAAGAAAACCGTTGACTCCAATATGTAAATCAACATGCACTTTTAGCTCCCATTTAGCATTGCTCCATGCTTCGATGTTTTGTTTCGGTGGCGAAGTATCAATAATTTTGACACATTAAAACGTGGCGTTGCATGAATTCTATGTGCTCCATGATTTTATTTGACTTGACCTCATACTTGGGATTTTGAAAGACTTTTGGACCACAACGACTTGATCCATTGTGGTGGCATATAGCGCTCAAGATCCTTGCGGGGAGGATTGATGAGGTGTGGTTGCCGCCACCTTTTTCCTAAAATTATCATCTCGTGAGACTACATTGTGGTAGGAGGGGAGCCATGTTTTTCCTAGACTCAACATCTCGTGAGACTACATTGTGGTAAGAGGGGGTCACAACCTCTTGTGTGGACTAGGAGACCATAAGTTGATGTGAATTAAGGTAAAAATGAGTTCCTAGCAAAAAATTAGAGTGGGTTATAGAAAAAAGTTTGAAGGCTGTAATGGATGTAAATCCTAAATCTAGCTCATCAAATTTAATCTTTGGCAGGAGGTGCTCCACCACCATATTAGTATTAACTGTCATTATTGATTTAATTAATTAATTAAGCCACCTTCTTTTCTTTATATTGTATATAAAACGTTAATTATAGCATTGCACCCAAAATACAAAATAATTAATTGTAATATTAATATAACATTATTTAATACACTTTATACAACATTATAACTATTTAAATAAAAAATATACCAGAAATATTTAAATAAATTAAAAAGGATTACAAATTTAAAAAAGGGAAAGCCTAATTCTCCCATTATTACAAATATGAAAAATAAAAAACCTAATTCAATATATCATAAACATTATATAAAATAAAAAATAACAAACAAACTCTTGGCATTCATGGTGAGGCATCCACGTGTGCCAGTGTGTTCAATGATAAGGAAGTTTGTCCATCTAACTGAGCTATGACCTTGGGTGGTTCGTTGGTTCTTCCATATCTAATGCGCACCTAGAACCTTCGAGCCTTAATACAACCTATATTGAGTCCCAAGTTTGATCAACGGAATGGCTGTATTGAGTCCCAAGTTTCATCAAGGGACTAATTTGTTTTCTTGACACGAAAGAATTCAGGCAACTAGAAGGAATAGGTACCCTCCACTAGATTTTCTTGGAGCTAAGGAGTAACAGAAGGATGATTTGATATTTTGATATGCAGATGAATTGAAAGTAGAGTTGCAGGTGATCTTTCTTTTATTTTTCATAGTTTTTATGAATTTTGTGATTTTTCAACAAGCTGGTGTTAAGTTAAAAAATTTAGAGACAAATAGGCTTTCAAGATAATACTAAGATTAATTTGCATAAATTGTTCCCAAAACATCTAGATTATTTTAAAGCAGTGTGTAATGTGTTTCAAAAATTCCATTCATAAATTTGCATATAGGTACTTAAAATCCATAAAAAAAATACTTAAAATTCAGAATAAAAATGGTGAAAAGTAAGTAACTTTACAGTAAAGACAGGTAAAGACATAGAAATTAGTAGCAAATTTTTCTAACAATTTTATTATCTAAATTCATGTACAGTGTTGCAGTTCATTTCTTATATTCCATTTTCAAGTTTGTAGAGCTCCAGGACAGATTGATGCCCCAGGAAAGGTCCCCTGCTAGTGGAAAACCCAATTCTAGTACAACTTGAAGTGCCATTAAAAAAAATATTTACCAGTTTGTTTATTTAAGTTAAAATTGAATATTTTATATCAAAATATTTTTTACAGTTTGTTTATTTATTTATGTTTAAATTGAATATTTTTCATAGTTAGTTAGTTTATTTATTTTTATGTTGAATAATTTTCACAGTTAGTTTGTTAATTTATTTATGTTTAATTTGAATATTTTTCATAGTTAGTTTATTTATATTTAAATTAATTTTTTTATTATCTATGTTTAAATTGAATATTTTTAGCAGTTAATTAGTTTATTTATGTTTAAATTAAATATTTTATCTCAAATTTTTTTCATTGCTTTATATAATTTATGCCAGATATTTTTTCTATACGCATTCACTCATTAAAAAAAGAAAAAAAACAATGTTTTTCATTCTTCTGAGTTTCCATGGTATTTAGACTAACCATGGGTGTTTTTTAATCTTATAAAAGGTATGTGGGAGGAAGACCGGAATTTTTAGTGCCATTGGGTTGTAAAGACAACTTAATGGTTGTGAATGATAATCTTCCAAGTCGTACTTTGAATAGGATTGTATTCATGACCCTCTCACCCAAAAGGGTTTTTGATATGGCTCATCCATCCATGCATTCATCATATGGCAATTCTTGGCTGTCCAGAATGTTTATCAAATCTGTATTCCACTGAATCCGTAAGATGTGGCTGCCCATTTTCCGTCAGGCAAATAATACATACCCAGCGGCTCTCCCATTTTCTGTCAGGCAAATTTGTCCTTCGAAACATCAAAGGAATGGTGGCAGATATCCGCAACGACATTTCCTGCAAAATTTCACGATATCCATATATTTTCACTTATGGATGTTTCGTATAGGGTTTGTTAATTTCACTTGGAACGCATGTTCGTTTGTTATAGATACTGATACGTGAATTATTGTATATCAACGCTCTGTCATTCAATATCAACGGGGTAGTGATAGGCGAATTATTCACTATCAACGCGGTAGTGATATGAGAGTTACTAGCAGGATATGCGGTCAGATATGCCAAATGTCCACGCCGATATGCGACCTTTACATAACGCGAGCTATTTCCGACAGCTATTTCTGGATATCCGAGCAATCTTTGCCGGATACGCTAGTAATTTCTGGGCAATGTTGTTTGGTTATGCCGATATGCGAATTATGAGCCTGGAACGCGACCTATCTCTGCCGGATATGCTACTTATCCTTCCCGTATATGCGTCTTATCTCGCCGGAGATAACTGGAATGATAAATCGCATATCCGGCAGAGATAAGTCGCATATCCGGCATATGGTACCCGCTCGCCCGGAAATACCTCGCATAAATGGCAACGGTTACTGGCATTGCCCGGAATGAACTCGCGTATAACGTGTCGGAAATGGTTGGCGCCACCTGCAAATGGCATATCCGGCTAAGGTTACTCGCGTATGATACGAATAACTCACTTATCATACCCGTTGCGGATAACGGCGATGGCAATTCACGCGAATTATCTCGCGTTGCAGATAATGGCGATGGTAATTACGACGCGTTGCATATAACGGCCATCGTTATTCACGCGAATACTGGGTTGCTCAAGCCATAGTTGCTTCGAACCCTTGCCATCGTCTTGCAATTTATTATTATTATCATGCTTTCGATCCCATAGTCTTCTTGCTGGCGACTCTCATGAATAGACTCAGAAAATGACGCAAGACCCTGCCTGTGTATATCCACTTGGGGCTCTTTATTCTTAACCCGCCCTGTAAATCTCCTGTGTATGATTTCTAGTTTCTAGCAAATCTAGGATTTGGCGCATGTGTTGGGTGGATTGTGCATGGTAGCACTGTGAGCCACACTTGTGTGGCTATCTCGGCGAATGTAGTTGCCAGCCTGGAGGGACGTTTCCGGCAGCGAGTCCGACCGTGAAGGAATTTTTACCAGCCAGCTGGCAAACTAAAATGATAGATTCGTAGCTCAAAACCGCTAGAAGCCCGACCGTGAAGGAATTTTTACCAGCCAGCTGGCAAACTAAAATGATAGATTCGTAGCTCAAAACCGCTAGAAGAGTGTGAGTCCTAATACCTCATCGCCCCAAATATTCATTTGAAATTGAATTTCTTGCTAAAATTAAAGATCCAAGGCCTTGGCCTTTAATGCCACCTTACATCTGAATTTCAGGCTAAAATTATGTGTAGCAGCCCTAGCATGGGGAGCTAGATTTACATTTAGTAAACATTTAGCTCCTTAAAGAAAGAAAGGACAGTGCCGGGAGCTAGACTTACATTTAGTAAAGATTTAGCTGCTTAAAGAAAGAAAGGACCCTGCCAGCTCCCACTGACTTCCCTTTTCTATAACCGCATTGCCAACCGAAAAATTGCCCATTGTACTCAAATTTACACATATGCTGCTGTGCAATCGTCCTTTTTAACATCTTTATACATCCTTAGGGTTTTGAGTCAACACATAGCGTTTTAAGTATTTCTGTAGATTTTTTCTCATTTAAAGGTTTATTTTAAAGAATCGAGACAACATCTGTAAAACATTGGTACATTTGTCTATGTATAATCATTGCTATATGCAACCGAAGGCCTTTCAGAGGACTCTGATTTTCTGGATAGAAATATGGATTTTCTCTTTCTCAATTTTCTCTTTCTCTTCTCCCCAGCCAGAGATTCGTCCTCAGCTCCAACCATACATTCTGGGTTTTATGGGCTTTACACACTCATTCCAAACCTTGGAACATCTCAGTGATCAAATGAGGCTCAACGTACAGTCTGGGTTTTATGGGCTTTACACACTCATTCCAAACCTTGCAACACCTCAGTGATCAAATGAGGCTCAAGAATCAATCATGGTACCTGGAAGTGGAGGAGGAGGAGGAGGAGGAGGACGATTAGGAGGAGTGGTGGTGGATGAGTGAGTAGAGGAGGAGGAGGATGAGGAGTTGGATGATTAGTTGGTGGAGTAGGCGAAGGCAGAGGGGGTGGAGGAGGAGGTGGAGGCTGAGGAGGAGGTAGAGGAAGAGGTGGATTTCGAGGTGGGGGAAGAGGAGGTGGTGGAGGAGGAGGAGGATGAGGTGGAGGTGGAGAAGGAGAAGGAGGAGGAGGTGGTGGTGGAGGTGGAGTTGAAGGAGGTGGTGGAAGAGGAGGAGGAGGAGGAGAAGATGGTGGAGGAGGTGGAGGTGGAGGTGAAGATATGGAAGTTAATTTAAGATTGATGTCTTATATTCAAATATTAAATTGTCACTCTCCTCTCCACTGTTGGAAATGAAAGCTACAATTTCATGAATCCAGAACATATCTCTTCACATAAATGATATCCTGCCATTAAATGATAAGTAATTCATTTAGAAATATTTCCTCTATTCACAAATATAGTCGTTCAAGTACATGCAATTTCTTTTATGTTTAGATATGATATCTTGGCCACGAATTTGAAGCATTCAACAATATCAAAATTTTGAGTTTATTTTTTTTAAACCTTTTGTTTGTCTATTAAACAATTATATTTCTAGTTTTATTGTTCAATGAACAATTTGTTTTGGAATAATTGGTTTCATCGAATTATCATTGATTTAAAAAGCGTTGTGTTAAATTTAATGTTGTTTCTTGAATAAGAAGCCTTATGTTCTTCTTCTTTTATGTTTACTTGAGAAACATACGATATTAGGAATCATATATGGCTTTGTCTATTATTTTGGTATTCCAAATATTTTGCGTAATTATTATTTTTCATAATCATATAGAGTTTGACATGAATATCTAATGTGTACTCATATAATAAAAATAGAACAAATATTATAGTATTATAAACTTTTGATGTAATCACTTCATTAAACATAGTAAGAAGTAAATACATTGTATAAATTGTCGTTATGAATAAGAAGAAAGATTTACACTGTTGGGGCCATAAGACAATTAAAACTATTTTATCATAATTAAATATTTTCATTAACGAAGAGAGGGTAAATCTGTTGAATTGAAATCAATATACATGAATCTTTTCAGTGTTATGCATTTTGGGAAAAGCACTAGCTATATAAGGGTTTTCTTTAAACTCAAACAA
>APFE031290525.1:0-25216 GCA_000404065.3 Pinus taeda
TATTTCCTTAAGAAGAAATCTGAAGTCTTTGACAGGTTTAAAGAATTTAAGGCTCTGGTGGAAAATTAGACAGAGAAGAAGATAAAGGTACTGAGGACAGATAATGGTGGAGAATTCTGCAGCAAGGAATTTGAAGAATTTGTAAGAAGTGTGGTATAGCACGGCAGAAGACTACTCCATATACACCTCAGCAAAATGGAGTCGCAGAAAGAATGAACAAGACGTTGATGGAAAGGGCAAGAAGCATGCTCAGTGGTGCCGGGTTAGGACAGAAATTCTGGGCAGAGGCGGTGGATACTGCATGTTACTTGGTCAACAGGTCACCTTCATCAGCGTTGGAGGATAAGACTCCACAAGAAGTATGGACTGGTAAGAAACCCTCTCTTTCACATCTGAGGGTATTTGGATGTGATGCATATGTACATGTTCCAAAGGAGAAACCAACCAAGTTGGATAGTAAATCTGAAAAGTGCATCTTTATTGGGTATAAGGATGGTTTAAAGGGTTATAAGCTTTGGAACCCAGTAACAAGGAAGGTTGTGTACAGTCGAGATGTGGTGTTCAGAGTGGTGAAAGATGTTATTAAACATGAAGTCCAACCCAAGGAACCTGTGAAGATAGAGTTTGAACTAAAGGAGGAAGAATCAGACTCTATAGCAGAGGAGGAATCAGAAGATGAAGAGCCACAAACTCCGGCTGTGAGAAGATCAGCTCGAGAAAGAAGGCAGCTAGAAATGAATAGTCCGTCTGCTTTCTGTTCAAACTTTGCTTAGTCTGTTACTGATGATGATCCCAGAACTGTGAAGGAAGCAGTGGATTCAGAGGATGGAAAACTCTGGAAAGAGGCCATGGTTGATGAAATGGCATCTTTGCACAAAAATGAGGCTTGGGATCTGGTGGAGTTGCCGCTGGAAGGAAACCCATTGGCAGCAAATGGGTGTTCAAGAAGAAGACAAATGCAGAAGGGAAGGTGGAGAAATACAAAGCTTGGTTGGTAGCAAAAGGTTATTCGCAGGTGCCGGGAATTGATTTTGGTGATATTTTTTCTCCTGTTGCCAAGGTAACTTCTATTAGATTACTTTTATCTGTTGTTGCTGCTTTTGATTTTGAGGTAGAATAGATGGATGTGAAGACAACATTTCTTCACGGGGATTATTGAAGAAGGAAATCTACATGAGCAACCTGAAGCCTTTGCGGTGAAGGGGTAAGAAAGAACTAGTATGCAAGTTAAAGAAGTTCTCTGTATGGGTTAAAACAGTCACCAAGGAGTGGTATCAAAAATTTGATACATTTATACGGGGACTTGGCTTCACCAGAAGCCAAAGCGCAAGATCATTGTGTGTATTTTCAAATTAATTGGTGACCGTGTTATTTATCTGGTATTGTATGTGGATGATATGTTGCTTGTTGGAAATGACAAAGAAATTATCGAGGATTTGAAGACCCAATTGTCTCCAAATTCGACATGAAAGATCTCGGTGCTGCAAACTATATTTTGGGCATGGAAATTAAAAGAGATCGGGCAAAGAGGAAGCTCTGGTTAAACCAGAGGAAGTATGTCAAGATAATATTGCAGAGGTTTAATATGCAGGATAGTAAACCGGTGAAGGTTCCTATTCCTATAGGTGTGAGGTTATCTGCTGAACAGTATCCCAAGACACAAGAAGAGGAAGAGGACATGTCCCGTGTTCCATATGCAAGTGCAGTCGGTAGCTTGATGTATGCAATGGTCTGTACTAGACCAAACATTGCACATGCAGTGGAGTATTGAGCAGGTTTATGTCAAAACCAGTGAGCACTGGGACAACAGTGAAGGAGTTTCAGGTATTTGCTGCACGTTTGATTATGTTTATGCTACCAAGGAAGACCAGGATTGGGATAGAGTGTTGGATATTTCCATGGCTTTGTTGTTGCAGACGGCTGGGAGTCTGGTCAGAGGAAGATCTACAACTGGTATGGTGTTTAACCTATTTGGAGGTAGTCAGTTGGCATGAGCTAAAGAGAAAACATCTGTAGTGGCACTATCAACTACAGAGGCAGAATACATGGCAGCCACTCATGCAAGCAAGGAAGCAGTTTGGTTGCAGAGATTGTGTTCAAGTATGGGGTTAGTACAGGGAGCTATAAGGATTGACTGTGACAGCCAAAGTGCAATTTTCTTGGCAAAGAACCCTGCTTATCATTCAAAGACAAAGCACATTGATGTTCAGTATCACTTTGTGAGGGATATGATAGAAGACAAAAGGTTGTTGCTGGTAAAGGTGGACACTCTGAAGAATACTGCAGATGCATTGACAAAATCTGTGAGCTCTGATAATTTCTCTTGGTGTAGAGAAACAATGGGCATTTCAGGGTTGGAAAATGACTAAGCTCTCCTGTGGCCCCCTGTGGAAAGAAAACAACAAGTGGGAGATTGTTGGGTTGTGTTATATTCTTTCCACATAGTTAACAGGGGGTTTTGAGGGGTACCCATAACCCCACTTTATGGGGTCCGGGGCAACACCCCAGAAAATTTTGGTTTTGGACCCTATGTTAGGTTGGGTGGACCCACCTATGGTTTTGTGCATGATTTTTGCACATGTTTTTGGACCATGTTTTCGGTCCATGGTAAGTTGGATCGATGGTTTTTTGGTCCATGGTATTGGACGTGATGGTTTTTCGGTCCATGGTATTGGATGCTTCGGCATGTATAAATATGTATTGTAACATTGAAAGGAACATAATGAAAAATCAAGCTGGTAGTCTCGGTTTTGAGATCCAGTGGGAAATCTCTGTGTATATGTGTTTTATGTGTTATGCTCTCGCATTTTTATTTTTCTTATGATTTAGAATTCGTATGCAGGTAATTTCTGTACGGGGTTAAAACCTACAGAAACTGTTGTGAATTTTTCCTATAAATATCAGCATTTGGAGTGCATAACTAGTTACTGTTTTTGAAGATGAAGTAGTGCAATTTCCACTTGTAGCATGAGACATTCAGTACTTTGTTTTTAATACAAAAAAACTCTATTTTTCTTATATGGATACCTAAAGCGTGTGAAGTGATTATGCATTGCTAGTCCTAGACCTTACAGAGGGCCCCTGCGTGGTCGAGGTTACTTTTCATTTCTGTACATTTTCGTTTGTTGTCTTCCTTCATTCAATTGTACATTTATTATGTTTTTTTATTATTTTCATAATCGTTTCTAACATTGTGTTCATTGCAACTTTTATCATTTGTTTCCACTAACATAGATAGGTGCATTCCAATGTAGAAGTAGTTCTTTAGTTTCCATTATTCTCTAGCTTTTTAACTACAATTTTTAAATTGTTGTCAGTAGCATCATTAGACTTATTTCTTTTGTTGTTCCTCAGTTTTTAGTTTTTAAATTTAATTTGTTTCATGCCTTTTGCTTATTAGGATAGTCACTCATTACATAGATGAATGTTTCCAAAGTCTTTCTTTGATGGTTTATCCTCAAACTAAATGGTGAAATATTGAGTTTATGAATGAGATTTCTTGTTGTTCAGTACCTTTTCCTTAGTGTAATCACTCATGATATAAGCAAATATTTCAAAAGCCTTTCGTTGATGATTAATATTTAAAATGGTGAAATGTTGTGCTTATGAATGAGATTACTTGATGTTCATTAGTTTAGAGTTAGATAGCTTAATGCCATTTTCTGTCAATTTAAGTAACTCATGATTTGAATAGATATTTCCAAAAGCCCTTTGTTGATGGTTGAACCTAAGACTAAGTGGTGAAATGCCTTACTAATGATTGAGTTTTTCCTTGCATTTTCATATTTACTTCTTTTAGAATGATGAAGAATGGAATCTCTGAAATGTTTCTATCATAAGGAGTAAATTTCTCCCTCAATTATATAGCAGAGTGATAATAGTACTTCATTTAGTTTGGCTTTCACAAATAGAATAGTTGTAGTTTAATTTTTGTTTCTTTCCTTTAGTTTAATTGCAGTGGTTCACTAAGACTTTAATTTTGCAAGTAGACTAGACAGCAGAAGTAGTTTTATTCACAATATTTCATTCTCTGTTTGTTATAGATAGCTGCAATTCCATTTTCTCACTTAAGTTTTGGTTTTGTAATTAAATAGACAACAGTTTTAAGAGTCTTTTTAGCTCATATTTTGGAAACAATTACAATAGCAAGAAGATAAGCTTTTTTCTTCACTTTCTTGTTTTGAAAACCTCACTTCGAAACTTGGCCTAAAAAGCACTTTTAGACTCTCACTTCACTTTGTAGGTTTTTGTCAGCAATAAATTAAAATTACTACATTGAAGAACTTTAGGAATCAAAAGAACAAAAACCCCAAAACAAACATAAACTTGAAAATAGTGAGGTAAGAAAGGGTTATTTAGCACATATAGTGCACTACACTTCATTAGTTTATGACACCCGGATTGATAATTTATGTAGCAATTTAGGACACTAAATTGACTAGACAATCAGAATTCTTGACTGACAAAGCAATGACTACTTGTCTGAAAGGTGTTTGAACAACAAGAGGCTGATTGTATGCTTGTTTTGCAAACTGACTATTGTTTGAGTTTGCAAAGGTGAAATGAAAGCTATTGATAACTCAATCCAGGAAGGACAAATAGGAAGAAGGGTTGAAGGCATTCTTCTATCCCAAAGGACCTCAAGACAGTCCTTAAAGCACAAGAGGTTTGTTGCAAAAGGTTGCTGAAATAAGCTCTTTATTAATCTTGTTTGAAGTTCTTTGTTCATTGGCATAATGACAACTTCTAGAAGTGTATCCCTGAATTCCTTTTGCATCACATGACTCTTTGATGAAGACATAAAGCAATACTTGTTCAATATGATGGGCAAGGTGAGAGAAATTTATGAGGATGGATGGAAGAGAAACATACTTAGAGATCAGTTGAATTCCGTGGAGGAAGAAAAGCAAATGCTTTCTGACAAATTGCAGGAAATGGAGAGGCAACTTCATATTGCAAATATGAACCTGAAGAGGATGCATGAGTTGGAGTCCCAGGTCTTTGTTTCCAAAGAAGCCTTGGTCAAGTATCATCTTGAAGAAGAGGTAAACCATTCTAGTTTGTCTTCAAATTCTTCTAAGTATGCTTATATTGGTTCTTTTGAAAAACATACTAGAGGCATAGGTTCCAAGCTAATGTCCAAGATGGGCTATGAAGGAAAGGGCTTGGGAAAGCATGCACAAGGTATTGTTGAACCAATAATGGTTGAGAAAAGGCCTAAGTATTTGGGTCTTGGCTAGGGATGGTCTTATGGAGAGAGTTCCAAAGCTGCCATGAAGGCCATTGAAATAGCTCCAAGAAGGGGTTGCATTGCAAATTGTGAAGATTGTGTTCAGGAGGAATGCAATAGATTGAAACTTCATTTGTGAGACGTAGGTGTTCAGAATCACACACTTGAACTAGAGAGTTGTGGAAACTTGAACAACCTTGAAGAGATTGATGGTGTTCCAAAGGGAGCCATTTCTTCATTTTTCTTCACCTCCTCATGAAGGCAATAAAGGTGAAAGAGGCAGGTATACATTTGGTTCTAAAAATATTCCTTTTGATTTTTCAAAGCATGGTAAATTTCCACATAAGCATGGGAAAAGAATTGCATGTTCCTTTTGTGGTTTGGATAACCATCATGTTTCTAGATGTTGGAAGAGAATGGCCACATACAGGAAACTTTTGAAGGAAAAGAAGCAAAGAACCAAAGGTCCATTAGACAAGGGAAATCATGCTATCAAGAGGATACACATTTGTTGCACTTACTGCAATAAGAAAGGGAATCTTACTGAAAAGTGTTGGACTCTGAATCTAGCAATGCTTCCACAAAAGTTGAAGAAAGTGGAAAGAGAAGATGGCAGAAATGGAAATGAAGTTTCCATGGATGATGTGCTTGAGAATGATTCACATGTTGATGCTGATGTGTAGAAAAAGGAAGGACCTTTGAACTAGATTGGTAAGAAATGGTTAGAGTTATTTTCCAATTAAGGTTTCATATCTATTGATGCATCTATTTGCATTTCTTTGTTGATGAGATGCAAGTTGCAAGTTTCTACCAAGATGGTGAATGGAAAAAGGTTGAGTAGGAGACTCACTTTATTGCTACAACATTCTATTTCATTTCAACTTCGAAAGTACAGTGTGCTTAAGCGAAAATTGAAGGATGAAATGCATGCATGAGCATGAGATGCATGAACACAGGGATGTTGATGTTTTCCGTGTATTTGAACATGTATGTGTAATTAACTTGAAGGGATGATTTCTTTGTTGTAAACATGCATGTGATGCCATATTGACTTGGGAAAAGTTGACTTGGTCTCCAAGATGGAGAACAATGATGAATTGTTTCATCTTTTGAAAAGAGTCCTAATGGTCTTTTTCTACGTGCTTGAATTGAAGGGTCATTTGTTTTAAAGGCATATTTTGTGGGGTTGTTGTCTAGTCCATCATTTTCATACAGATGTAAGACATGGAGGTATTCACAAGATGTGAAATCGGTTTCGTTTGTTGAATCAAGAGTTTAGTCCATCAGTTGTTGTCTGCATGCCTGTTGTTGTAACAGTTGTTGTTGGCAGCTTTTCAAATAGGTACAAATGAGAGTTTTGTGGAGCAGATGTACTTCACATTTGTTTGAGCCACCTTGGATCAATGATCAATGCAAAGAAGCTCAAACTACCTTTTATAACCATTTCAACAAGAGTTTTGTAGGAAGGCAAGGAGGAAGACAGTTCTTCTCGAGAAGACCAGCCCATCCAGAAGGGAAGTGGTCAAAAACTTTGGTTTAGAGACACTATTCAAGGCAAGTATAGCGAGGCTAAAATAAGAGGGTGAGTCACTCTCATTTACTATTCAGATCAGTATATTAGTCTTTTGGAGACTAAAAGTTCTTTTAGTGGGAAGGTGTGATCCAAAATGGATTTTAGATAGACTCCTAAGTCTAAGGTTCCTCACTGAGGAAAATGAAAGTCCAAGGAAGTTCCTGGAAATAGCCCCATTGCAGAGATCCTTTCCTTCTGAATCTACTACAACCTTAATGGGAAAAAATGGACCTATGATGCCAAATTTATGGCAGAAATAAGATGCCCTTGGTTCTTTGGAAAAAGAGGCAAACCTTCAAAATAAAATGGCCTAAAAGGCTTTATGAAGAAAATTGCATCAGAGGAGGTCCAAGGTAGACTTAAGTGAAAAGGGGAAGCACCCCCAATGGCCCATCCCCAACATATTGGGTCGGAGGTAGGTTTGTGTGTATATAACATAAGGACCGGTCCGAACGATATGTCGATTGCCAATATCGGCGAATTGGCATCGGTGGTTGCCATGCCATGGGGCTTGAGGCAGGACCCCACACCGAGCAATATCACGATTGCCAATATCGGTGGATCACAATTGATGATGCCATATGCATAGAACCCCAGGTCCATGTGATACGCAATTGCGATCAATCGCATCGCAATATCACGTCGGAGCAGTACAACGGAGCATATATATATTATATTATATATATATATATATTATTATATATATATATATATATATATTATATATATATATATATTATATATATATATATATATGCCATGCAACGAAACTAGACCCGAAAGGGTATGAAAAATGCCGCTGCATAATTGTTGAAGTCCACCACAAGGTCCTCCGTTGGATTTCCAAAGGTTTTAATGTATTTTTTTAAATACAATGGGAAACCACAAAATGGGCACTTGCGACATGCGATAAGCGATTATACGCGGACCCAATAGAAGTATAAAGCAGATTTAAGGATTTTTGAAGTCCAAAAAAAAATGGTAGATTGACGAATTTTCAATGTTTTTAATGTATTTTTATAAATAGAAAGGGGACCGTGGCACAGGGGCATTGCGATTTGTGATAGTGATTTCAGGCAGACCCAATAGGAGTCTAGGGCAGATTTGATGATTTTTGAAATCCGAAAGAAAGAGTTTTTGCAGATTTTTCCTGTGTTTAAGTGTATTTTCCTGTGTAAGCTGAGAACGCTATTTTTGGGGATTTCAAAGGCCCGAAGGTCCCTTCCATTGTAGAAAAGGTGTCCACCATCCCTGAAGGCATTTGGCAATGATTTCTAATGCTCAGAGGAGGATTCAAATAGACAGAGGTTGGCAGACAGAGAGCCTGAGGAGGGGAAACGAATGAGCAACACCGATTGGCTTAAAGCCACAGAATGACAAAAAAATAAAAGAACAAGAAGAGAGCATTGAGACAAGAGCGCATAAAGCTAAGCCAAAGTAGGAAACTAGGGCAATTGAGATAAGAAAGAGCTCAATTAAGAGTAGGAGCATAGAAAGCAGAGGCAGAGGTAAAAAGAGGCCGAGGGAGCAAAAGCGAATGCATAGAGCAGCCAAGGGAGTCACTTGGAGGTCAAGTGAAAAGCTAGAGAGTTGTAAATTACAGAGAGCTAAAGAAGCCAGAGTCAAAGAGCTAGAGCTAGAGCCAGAGCCAAGAACTAGAACCAAGAGCTAGAGCCAAGAGCTAACACCAAGAGTTAGAGCCAAGAGCCAGAGCAAGAACTGAGAGCCAAAAAAGCCGAGAGATTCAAGAGCCAGGGATAAAATGGTGTCTAAACCCATTGTTTCTATGTAAAACAATGGAGTTAAGCCAAGAGCTTGTAAAAAGGACTTTGCCATAATCCCAGAGAGCCTAGTTGAGTTGGCTAGAGCTCACGGAGATGTAGCCCAAGAGTTTTGGGTGAATTCCTAATTAAATTGTTGTTCTGTGTGTTTTGTTTATTGCTGAATTATTTATCATTGTATGTATTTACATACCAACATACACAACAGATTTTAAAGCACAAAAACAGTCAACAATAAACATAAGCATACACCTATAATTTTAAGCATATTATCAATTCTGAATTGGTTAATCAATAAGACATGGGAATATTTAAAGCTTTGGAAGTGGGAGAGGTTCTTGTAAGTTAGACAAGAAACCTAAATGCCCCATTTTCAGATCACATAATACATAGACTTACCTAGTGATGGAACCTTCACAGGTCCAAACACATCACTGTGCACAAGCTCTAATATATGTTTCGCCCTCTTACCACCAAAGGGGGAAACTCACCCGATTCTGCTTCCCATATACAAAATTTTCACATAAATCAAAATCCAGAGAGCTATTACTCATACCTTCTACCATACCTTTACCATGAAGTATTCAAAGGCCCTTCTCTCCGATATGCCCAAGCCTTTGATGCCACAACATGGTCTTCTCTCCAGATACCACTAGATTTTTTGCTCCACTTTCAGGAACCACAAAACTATTGCACCCATCAACAATAGTGCTACCTTGCAGCTTGTACAGAGTTCCAATTCGAACTCCTCGCATCAATACCAGTGCCCCCTGAACCATCTTCCAGGTATCATTCTTGAACACTGTTTTGACACCTGCATCATCCAGTTTGCTTACAGAAATCTGATTTCTGGCTAATGCAGGAATATGTAGAACACCTAGAAGTGTTCTAACCCTTCCACCTTGCAACTTCAACTTTAATTTTCCGCAACCAATCATTCTAGCCTTCCTGTCATCCCCCAAGAATACATCACCACCATCATATTTATCATACTCGCAGAACCACTCTCTATGGTGAGTGAAGTGAAAGGATGCACCTAAGTCAATCAACCATGCCTCATGATCTTCATGTGTTCTTGAAGAAGCCAAGTACACATCCCCACCTTCATCTGAGGTGGTTTTCGCCTCTGTAGAAGGAGCATCATCAGATCCCTTTCCTTTATCAGGAGCTTTAGATTTACAGTCCCTTTTGTAGTGCCTTTCCTTTCCACATTTCCAGCACACCACCTTTACAGGTTGTCCTGGAGATTTAGATCTCCCTCTAGACTTAGATCTCCCACTCGATGACTTATTTTTGTTTCTGTTATAAGACCGTCCTCATACAAACAAGACATCACCATTCTGGCTCTCCATATTTCTCCATCTCATCTCCTCTATCAACAAGGATGAGACTATTGCATCAAATTATAAGGAAGTTGTATTGCTATCTATTTCAATAACCAGACTATCCCATGAATCTGGTAGAGAACACAACAAACTGATGCACTTATCTTCATCTGAAATTTTATATCAACAGATAATAACTGACTTACCACAAAGTTAAATGCATTCAGATGCTCTATCACAGAGTCTCCATCTTTCATCCTCAGGTTATATAGATTTTTCCACAGGAACAGTTTATTCACCCGGGACTTAGATTGGTACAAAGTCCCTAACTTGTCCCACAAAACCTTCATCATAGCTTCCCCTGATACATTCAACAATACTGAATATGAGACACACAATCATATTGTGATCTTTGCCTTCTGATCCAACTTCTTCCATTCTTCTTCAAACACTCCCGTTGGATTAGTACCTAGATCTACCGCGATCCATTGATCTTTATCCACCAACAAATCCTCTATATTGAGTTTCCATAACTCAAAACTCTAACCATTAAATTTTTTGATCTATATCTTTCCACTACTTGCCATCCTCTCTCACCATCAGAATCGATCCCACAGATCTCCCACTGAACAGGGTCTACCACAGGCCCGAGCAAAACCCCTCAGCAACAAAGGTGTCCCCTTGAAGTCAAAACAGATCTGATACCAAATGTAGGTTTTAACCCCGTACATAAATTACCTGCATACGAATTCTAAAACATAGAAAATAGACAATGTGAGAGCATAACACATAAAACACATATACACATATATTTTCCCTTGGATCCCAAAACCGGGACTACCAGCTTGATTTTTCATTATGTTCCTTTCAATGTTACAATATATATTTATACATGCCGAAGCATCCAATACCGTGGACCAAAAACCATCACATCCAAAACCATGGATCGAAAACCATCTCGTCCAAAACCATGTATGGAAATCATGCACAAAACCATAGGTAGGTCTGCCCAACCTAATATAGGGTCAAAAAAAAAATTTTCCAGGGCATTGCCCTAGACCCAATAGAGTGGGGTTACCTACACCCCTCAAACCCCCTGTGACCCCCCCTGCTACGCAATCGGCGTAACGAAAGGGGGGCTCCATGCCCCTTCTAACCCCCCAGTTAACTATGTGGGCTAGTCATGGAAAGAATATAACACAACCCAACGCTCAGGACTAAGCGAGAGATTCATTTTAATGCATTTTCCCCATATTAGAGAGTGCCTCCAGGAATATCCATTGGGAGTGAAATCATCCATGTAGATCTCCACATAATCATGGACAAGCTCAATAAAGATGATTAGAATTTCCCTTTGAAAAGTGGCAGGGGAATTGCATAGAATGAAAGGGAGGATTCTATAAGAAAAGGTACCCCAAGGACATGTAAATGTAGTTTTGTATTGATCCTTAGGGATGATCTGGATCTGATTGTAATCATTGAATCCATCCACAAAAGAGAAGAACTTCTTCCTTGCAAGACCATACAAAACTTGATCAATGAAAGGCAAAGGGAAATGGCCTTTCTTGGTGGGGTTGTTCAATTCTCTATAATCCACATAGATCCTCCACTTCCCATTCTTCTTTGGGACCAAAACTAGAGGGAACACCCACTCACTATCCGAGATGGGGTATATGAACCCTGCATCCGGAAAATTTTTCAATTCTTCCTTTATGATGTCCTTGAGGGCTGGGTTTATTCTCCTCTAAGTTTAGCACATAGGTTTGCATTGCTCCTTGATGTAGATGTGATGAGTACAAACTGAGGGATGCACCCCATTCATTTCTTTATAGTTCCAAGAAAATTTATCTAAGTGTTCTCTCAGCATCTTGCACAACTTCTCTTCTTGGTTGGCCAAGAGAGAGGGGTTAATATTCAAGGTTCTAGATGGACCGAATTCTACTACATTGATATGGGCAGGACTTGGGTCAACTAAGCATAATTCAGTCCAAGGACTACTCTCAGACTCTTTCACAAGCTCATCAAGAGGCATGGTATTGGGGGGTTGCTTCTGGATGATCCAGGTGGATATTGGTGGCTGCTCCCCTATTCCACCTAAAACCCCAGTCATTTTCATTTGTTTACTTAATTGTAGCACAATTTACTATTTTTGGTAGTTTTCCGAGTCCTGAACTTCTGGAGTTGTTTTGAGGCCCTAAACGACATTTCTTTTGGAAAACTTGCTAGATGGTTGGTAATGGAATCATGTCACCAGTTGTATTTCTCAAAGAGATCTTTCCAACAAGGTATCATACGTGTCAAACAGAGATAATATGACAAAGTTATGACCCCGGGAAGTTGGCTGCCCAACTAACCCCAACAAGGCCATTAAACTCTTGGTGTTACATCTCCTCAGGTTAGGGTTTTGGTTGTTTAGGGCTTTCTATTATAGTTCAATAATAAAAATTCCCGTGATCCTCATTGTAACTCAATTCATAGGCATTTAACTGCCACAACTCTTCTTAGAGATAAGCTACCATCGCCTGAGATATCTTATTTCCATTGTATTTGTAAGCATAGTTTAGTATTTTTCTATTAATGAAATGAATTGTTTTTATGTTGAATCACTTTGTTTATGATTATATTTATAAATTTTTGCATTCCTGTTTAAGTTCATAAAACTAGAGGATGTGGTCAATGAGGTCATCTTCATTAAGTTTCACCCCTCCTATAAGAACATTCAGGGTATAGATTGGATGGAATGTTGTATGATACACCTCATATTCCTCCTCCTCTTCTAGCCATAAGGGTAAGCCATGATCAATGGATGGCTGAGTAGGAGGGTACAATGCCAATTGTTTGGACAAATTCCCATTCTTAATGGTCATGTTCTTGGCCATGTAACTAATGTAAGCATCAACAGTGACTAACCATGGCCTTTCCAAGGTGAGAGGATAACCATTGAATTTAGTTTTGCGCTGGAGAACCAAGAAGTCAGTATGATACTCTTAGGAGTCAATGGATGCCATTACATCCTCAAAGACTCCCTCATGAGCCATCATGGATCTATTTGCAAGTTGCAACATTGTAGTGGTCTTTGTTAAGGCTCCTTGGAGGTTTATTTTTAGCATGGTTTCTTTAGTCATCACGTTGGTGGCAGCCCCAAGATCAATCAGGGTATGAGGGACAATGATGCCATCAACATGCACATCTACTATTGGACTTCTAGGGTCTAAATATTTTGGACAAATCACTCTCCCCAACATAAAATCAGATAATTGACCAATAACATTGATGCTGGAGGTGTCTCTTTTTCTCTTCCTAGAATGTTTGAAACATTTCTCCTTGATAATATTATTATAGATGGGAACATCCTTAATGGCTTTGAGGAGGCGTATTTTAACACACATATTCTCCAATTCTCTTAGAAGTTCAGTCTCTTTTGGGGTGTGCTGGCTAGGATTGATCGATCTCTTGGGAAAAGGAGGTGGATTTACTTGAGGGGCACTCTCTTGATTTTCCTCTTCAATTTCTTCAATTGGAGATGGAGGTTGGTTATATGCTAGCAATCTTCAAGACCTAAGGTTGATTTCTTGGATCTCCACAGCATAGGCAAGGTAAGATGTCTCTCAATTGTAGACCTATTGTTCTTTCTTGTTATTCAGGTTCAGATTGAGTTGAGAAGGAATCAGAGGTTTCCTTGGTGGAGCAGCATGAGTGAGTTGTGGTTGAGGTGGAAGTGGAGGCAGTAAAGTAGGAGGTTGGTTGAGTTGAGTCCTCCACCCTTGTGATGGGTTATTTCATTGAGCAGGTTGAGAAGCATATGGCTAAAATGGTTGATTGACAGGTTGGGGAGGGTATTGAGGAGCATAAGGCCAAGAAGGAGGTGTGGACCATGATGAATGAGTGGAAGAGTACTAGGGTGGAAAGGGTGCATTCTGGTTGGGATGGTAATAAGAGTAGGATGCACCTTTCATTCCTTGTTGGTATGGCCAAGGTCCTTGAGGCCTCCATTGATTTATAAAGTAGAGTTGCTTAGCCCCACCTTCTACTCCTTGGTATGCAAATTTTGAACCAAGAAAAGAAGGACATTTATCCGTGGCATGGTTTTCCTCACAGACTAAGAAGACCTCTATGACATTTAATGGGCATCCATTTATGGGGTGCCTTTTAGTGCATTTGGGGTAGAAAATAGCTAGGGCTCTCTCTACTTCCTCCTCTTGATCTGCATGGTATCCATTTGAAAAGAAAAAGTATGCAACATTTCACTTGTATAGTACTCCAACATGTTCCTAATCTCATTCTTGATGGATGTTGTGGAAGGAGAGGAACTGACCAAGCCCTGACTAGCCATACTCTTCTTCCTAGCATCCTTGGAGTGATTTTTGAGCACTATTTTGATGTCATCATAGGATAACTTATAGATATCCCCCCTAGACAACATGTTGATGGTTTATAACATTTTAGGGGCTAATATTTGCGGATGGGATAGTTTTTAATGGTTTTTCCAAAAAAACGATTCGTCAATTTTAATTTTTTGTAAAAATAATTCACCCACATTTTACAGTATGAAATTATTTGATCTTATAAATCGCCAAAATTTTATATATACTATATATAAAGTTATTAGAGATATGAACATTCTTTCAAATATATCATTGAACATTTTAAATTTTACTTATTCAGGACAATTAATATTCGCCAAGGTTTCTAAACATGAAGATAAATTTCCATCCTTAAAATTTTCCCTAGTGATGAGAGCATCTGGTATCTATGTACCATTGATATTCTTCTTCAAATTCGAATATAGAAAGGGCACACTTTAATTTCTCCTTTTCCTTCTAATTAATATGAGTAGTGTTGGTCGATCCATATTTTTTAAGTCTTTAGATAACAATATTATTATTTAGTTGCTTCCTTTGGATGGAATTTACTTGTCTTATGAAAGTTCTATATGAATTCATTGACTTGGTCTTGCATTTTTTTGCTACATGTCCAAACATATTACATATATAACACCTTATATGACCAAAGAAGGGGGTAAGAGAATCATAATATTTTTGCTTTATGTTTCTACAATCAATATATTTATGACCAAATAAAATGCATGTAAAACAATATCCCTTAAAGAAACTTGAGTAGCTAGGAACCAATGGACCTCTTGCGGAGAGATTGTTTGCTTAAGGTTTAAATAATCTTCTTCTGCAAACAAATGCAATGTGTCCAAATTTGTGATAGAGAAAACATTCAATATCATTGACTAAAGGAGAAAATGGATTGTTATCTCTATTGTTGGGAGAAAATAATTTCCTTTGAAAATTCATTTTTCTTGGCTCTTGGTTTGGTTGGCTTCATAATTCTTTATCATGCTTTTCATAATTTGTTTTGTTGCTCTCAAAATTACTACACAAGTGTGTGACTTGGATTCTCCTTTTACAGTTTCATGAAATCCAAGGCCTGATTTGATGGAGGGATACATTTGACTATTAAGAAAGTTATACAATACTTTGGTACTATCTTGAAGTAGAAAATGTTTATCCTTTTATGTTAATTTATCTTTTAATGTGTTTACCTCATCTTCATTTTCTCTTTTTGTCTCTTCCAACTATGCTCTTAACTTAATAATTTCTTCTCTAAGCGAATTCTCTTGTTCTTCAAATACTTGAAGTAACTCATCATTTCGTTTGTTTGATATTTCAAGATCAAATTTCAATGATATGATCTCAGGTTCAAGTCCTTCACAATATTTTTTCTTCTTGTTTAGTTGTTTTGTTAATGTTGTAGTGTTGATAGGTGCATCACGGTTCCTATTTACATATTCCTGTAAATTAATCTCAAGACTGCCATTCCTTTTCAAAGTAGAAACAAGTTTTCTTCTAAGATCAAAAATTTTCTCTATCATTTCTTCTTCTAAATTAGTAACTCCATCTAATATAGTAAAGGTTGCTTCATCATCACAATCATCTTCTGGTAGACCACAAGTTCCTTTATAGTCATTTAATGTTTCAAAACCAGTATTACCTATTAGTTCACCCAATGAAAATAATTTTTTCTTTATTATTTTTCCTTCTCTTTCATGGATGGGATACAAATTATCCTATATTTCCTTTGTTGTTCCATAGAGCATGCTTTTCTCTAATGTTGAATTAGGTATGCTACAAAATATTTCACTTAATGCCTAACTATTATTTTGTAGTTCTTGTCATGATGGTGGAATTTAGTATAACCATTACAAACTAAATGAAAAACATTAGATTCTAAGGATATTATCCTAGGCTTCATCTTTTCTTCCCAATTCTGATAATTAACATCATTAAGTATGAGCACACCTTTATTATCCATAGTTTCTGGCTTACCTTGTTCTGCTACTTATTGTCCTTGATTGATAGTTGTAGATACGACTACAACATGTGATACATCACTTTCATTATCATAGTTTTCTTGAACTGATTTCCTCCTTTGAGGTTCCTTTTTCTTGTACTTCCTTCCCATCGTCATTGATCTACTCTCAAGTAATTAAGATTTACTAGAGAGACATGTTCTTATACCAATTGCTAGAAATACTGAAAAGGGGGGGTGAATTAGTATTTCATTACAATTAATATTTAAATGCATTCTGAATTTTATAAGTGACTTCCCTTCATGCAACTAGTGTGTGTATACACTTTTAATGAACTTAAACAATGTAAATGTAGGTTACTTTATTTTTCACAAATTTACATAGTTATCTAAATCATTATATCATTATCCATATATTATGTAGTAAGAATGAGAAATATAAGAGAAGAGAAACCATAAATTATAATCAACACATAGGAACATTGATATTTTAGGTGGAACCCCAATTGGGAGAAAACCACCATTGTTTTCATCTTTGTCTTCTTTATTTTTATAAAGAAAAAATTGTTACATCTTGCATTGGTACGGACTCTTACAAGTGCATAGGCTCCTACCTATGAGAGACTACAACCTCCACAAATTCTCCAGCTCCGACTGGAAGGAAGCTACTACTCCCTGATTCATGTTTATGGCTCCTACAGGAAAGAAACTCCTACTCCCTCATTGAAGGCTCCAACCCTCAACACCTCTATGGACCAAGTTTCAAAATATATCATGCTAGATCCATCTAACTCAAATACACATCAAAATATGTAGACCATGTTTCATTAAATTTTCAAACTGGACCCACACCAACCATTATGCTCAATCGTTGATACCAAAATAACATTTCTAAAACCAAATATTTATCAAACAAATATGCTCAAATTGTATAACTGAATTTCAAGATACCAATCATCAATCTACCACCAAATCACTAATATGCCAAGTCAAATCTCAATAATACTAACCAAGTCAAGTTCTTTTCTCATCAACCAAGCCAAACACTATGCAATATCAAATCAAACTCCTTTTCAAACTAATCTAGCATCATCAAGCCATCAACTTTCAATATCCCACCAATTAACTCAATGAAACCATTATCAGTTCATAAGAATTTGCAATACAATTCTCATGAAAAAATACCCTCTCTCTCAAACAATGCTAAGCCAAACTCTTAGCTAATCAACATTGCCAAATTTTGACCTCAGATTCATTTATGCAACCACTACCACATTATGCAATATCATTGTTTGTGGAAAAATCAAAGTAACATCATCAATAGGAAACTATGAGGATAATAGCATTAGCTCCAATAAGATACAAACAACAACATTATTCACATCATATTTGAAATCCTTTATCCTTTTTCCCAACATACAACCTTTGTCATAGAAAACTTTGTCCATCAAAAAATATACGTGACTATCATTAAATAAATTCTTCTATATACATGCTCCCTATGTAGAATAACAATGTGCATATCTCAATTCATTATTTTCATCAAAAACTAGCAACAAACCATACATCACAGTGACTAAAAAAGTTTTGACATTCATCAACCAATAGCATCAATCATACACACATTTGTACAGGTCATATGACACCCAAAGTCAGACAACAACAAATACAAGAGAAGATTTTCCAGCTGGAAACATCATGAAAATAAAAAAATAAAAGGTTTCCCAAAGTCCAATTAAAACAATCAACCCATGTGGGTGCTCCAAAGGAAAAAAAATTCAATACCACATGGCTTTTCCTTTGATAGTCACACAAGTCGCTTAAAGTCCAATTAGCAAACTAGGACCACTCCACGCATTTTGAGCTAAATTTAACTAGCAAGCACTACCCAGAGGCAAACGATTTCAAGTCAATTTTGAGATATTAATCCCCTAAAGGAATCCTTTTTTCCTTCTTTCAAGTGATTTTCTCATTGATGAGCTAAGGGAGGCAAAGAGGAGTTCCAATTCTATATATACAAGGCATTGGAATACCAAGAAGAAGAAGAAGTTTGTGCATTTTTATGCTAGACAAATTGCTCCAAAGCAATATTGCATTCCATTGTTGAGAGGATTCCATCGCTATTGAGAGTTATATTTGATTCTTTGAGAGAGAAGGAGTTTGAAAAGGAGATTGAAGAAGGGAAATCCTTGTTGAGAGCTCTTGAGCACCATTTCTCAAGAAATCTCTTCATGTGTCTTGATATCTTATTTGTAACTCTTCCACCACTAGAAATCAATAAAGAGGATCATGGTCACATACCTTTGTTGATGTGTTTCTACTTCATTAATATTGCTTCATGTCTTTTTTTAGTTTAGTTTAATATTGTTTATGCATTGTTTCCATTACATTCAATGTTTTGTTGGTTCTTGTTTCAACACTAAAATCATCCAATTGTATGTATGCTCCTTGTATGAAACAACCAGCTGCAAGGAAGGTGGTTTTGAGACCCTTAGTCAAACAAACACCTTGATACAAAATGGTGACTCCACTTTCTTACCTTATTTAATATAATTGGTTGTTTTGCAAGTCCTCCTCCTCAGAATTTGTTTTGTGCATTTCTTCCATAATTTTCCTGGAATTGTGTAGGCCCCCCCCTAGGACCTATTTGTGACCTGAAAAATACCTCTATTCACTTTTGTGATCCATTCTCGTATATATAGGAGTATAAGGGGTCAAAATATAATTAGAACCTACATAACAATAATAATGTAATGGAAAAACAATAATAATAATGGGATTCTATGGGGCACAACAATAACAATATGGGGGCTACATGGGCACAAAAATAACAATAATTGGGATAAACTAACAATAACAATGAGGGGGATACACTAGTATTATAGGGACCTAACATGCCCTCTCCTTCCAAAAAGTGTTGTCCTCAACGCTTGAGAGTAGTCTAGATGCTTCTATATAAATTCTCATCATCCCATGTGGAATATTCAACGGGTAAGTTCTTCCACTTAACGAGATACTCTGAAATTGATCGATTCCATAGTTCTTTAGTTCTTTTTTCTGTGGCTGCTTCAAGCTCAAATATGATTTTTTATTCTTTGTTAAGTTTTGGCAACATTGTTTGAGTGGGAAGCTTGTCACTAATAACCTTCTTTAAGCATGAAACATGGAAAACTGGGAATACCCAGGAAGATGTTGGCAAATCTAATTTGTATGTCACAGTAGCAATATTTTGCAACACCTTGTAAGGACCGTAGTACTTGGATGATAATTTATTATCCTTCTTTCTAGAAAATTTCTACAAATATCACTCCGATACCATGTAGAAAATCTGACTGTAGGTTAACTCAATAATGCAATATAAATCAAAGCAGAATACTATAACCTACTTATACTATTAATTTGTGGAAGCTTATAGATCAAGCTGAACAATATAACCAAAAAAAGAAGAATCAATTCACAAAACACATGAAAATACTTTGGGGAAAGCCTCAGCTAAAAACCCGACTGTCTATATTATCATACAAGGTGGAAATACATAGGAACTATACAAATACTTAGCTCTCATAGCTAGCCAACTCTTAGTACAATCCTCATAGATGCTCACAGGAAATCCTGGCTACTCTCCAGCCTTCCTCTCTACCCTCCAAGCTCCTATTTCCTTGTGTTGTTCCTCTGGGATGATCTCCTTCAACCAAGTGGAAAACCAATTTACCAAATGGATGATCTCCTGATCTCACACACTGTCAGAACTGTGCAATCCTCAAGGAATGATCCTTGACTGCACGTGATCCGAATCGGATCCACAAAAGACTGTCAAGAACCTTAACTATATCGAGTTGAACAAATATTTGAAAATTCCAAAACAATGATCAAAAACACCTTGAGCTAGTGGCAATGGCCTCCAATGTGGAATGACAAGGACCTCGGTCAAAGCGCGCTGACTGAGGCCCATGGAGATTACACGGGAGGTCAAAATAGCCCCTGGGAGCCCTGGATCGGGAAAAGGAGGCGATTTTAATCACGCATCGCTAGGCAAATAGGGCCAAAATGGAAGAGCATTAAGCACTCGGTCACGTTAGGAGTCGGAGAACCACGGGCAGAGAAATAAAAAGCTCTAAAGGACAAAGGTGGGACCCGCGCTCTAGAAAACTGGCGGTATTGATCGGGGCGCCCTTGAATGGTAAGAGGTTTTGGAGGAGAGCGGAGCAACCCCACTCAGCGATCGACGCATGGCAGTGGAGGTGAGAGAAAAATTGCCGTGATCGTGCGCTATGGGTCAAGCAAGTCAACCACACTCGACATGCGTATGACGTTGGACCTGGAGGAGCCCATATCGGATGGCTGATATTGTGCCCGATGGAGGAAGCGGAATCGACAGGGGATTAAGCTGAGTTCTCAAGAGATTTGGAGTCCATTTGACTGCCACGATGGAGAAAGAACGCATACACGACGTAACGGAAGAAACAAACCGACAAAGCATGATGGCACCAGTTAGATGGAGACACTTGGCCACTTCCTGAGCAATCGTACTAACGCCAAACAAGGAATTCCAAGCATAGCCACAGAAGGTGAATCGACACAGGCGAGAGAGGAACTGAATAGGCATATGGATTGAATGGCTAAAGCCATGACAGAGACAGTCGAAAAAAAAGAGAACAAGGAAGAATTGAGGGGAGTCCGAGCAACCAAGAGGGACAGTGAACAATGCACTCGGAGAGGGGGACTGAACACATAGAACATTAAAGCCAAGTAGAAGAGATAGAGGGTCGAGCTGACCACAGGCAACATCGAGCACCAGAGAGCTTGAAAATTCAAGCCTTCCCATAGAGGAATCTGTCCGCACTGAGCATCACATTTGGCTCTTTCCACTATAGACCAAGGGTCACAGAGCTGGTAGGAAGAGAGCGAGCCTGTGTACTCTGAGTGGCTTGGGGAACCCAAGAACCACCCTGCCAAGCAAAATCTGCTGTCAGGAGAACTCATATTGAGTCCCTCTATTTTAATTTCTCTGTTGTAAGACACAATAAAACAAGGCCACCACTAAAGCTGGACCGAAGACATAGCCCTAGAGAATAGGGTGAACTCCTTATTAAAAATTGTTTGTGTCTTTGTGTTGCTTACTGTATTTCTCTGCTGTCTTTCCACTTATTTTCTGTGTATTGGCAATTTGATCGATCCGTTGTTTCAATAACACAAAACACACACACCAACACATGAGTCTGTAATACCTTTTTGTTTAATAAATCTTCAACTGAGGTCACTCATAGGGTGATTATCAGATCAAGGGGTATCAAAGCTCTAGGCTGTAAGGTTAGAAAAGCTTGTGTTGGTTTAGCTATGAATGCTCACTAGATCAAAGCTCAAATTAGGAGAAGGAGAGTTGGTGGAAACTAATCCTGAAATTGGGAGAGTCTATTCTTGGAAGACAATGTCAGAAGAAGGTTCTATAGGGCTAGACCCTCAATTCATAGAAAGTTTCCTAGCTATAAAGTCTATGGTAGATGAAATGTATAGGGAATTTAGAAATCATAAGGATGAAGATTCATCAGGCTCTAAGCAAGATAAAGAAGAAGATGAATCTCATCCCCATGACCACTCAAAAGGAAAGGGAAAGAAGAAAGCTTCCCTACACCAACTAATAGCCCTGTGCATAATAAGAAAGCATCTTTGATTAAGTTAGATGTTAAATTTGATTTTCCTATATATGATGGAGAGTTAAATGTTGAAAAGTTAGACAATTGGATGAGACAAATTGATGTGTATTGCAGAGTACAAAATATAGACTTAGATAAGAGTAAGATTCAGCTGGCAAGCCTACGCCTAGGAGGCACTGCCTTAGTTTGGTGGGAAGGCAGAACCCAAGTTGATATGAAAAGACATGGTAAGACCATCTCTATCTGGAGTGAATTTGTTGTTGCAATCAAAAAGCAGTTCTATCCATTGGCCTACATGCAACAAGCCATGATGAGTTGGCAAACTCTTCGTAGTTGAAAGGGAAAAGTGTACAAGGGTATACTCAAGAGTTCAGAAAGAGAGCATTGATGTTGGGTATCTCATTAGACTCACCAGAAAATATTTTGAAGTACATTGGTGGTCTACACAGCTACATGAGGCATACCATCCTCATGTTTAATCCCACTAGTATAGATGAGGTATCTGTACAAGCTACTCATCTAGAAGCTAGAGAAAAGAATGGAAATCCAGAAGTTGGGGGACCATCCCAACCCACTGAAACCAAAAGCAAGGAGAAAAGAAAGTAGAAATGGAAAGAAAGGAAGGCTAACACTACACAAAAAGGAAAAGCTTCATGCACTCACTGTAAAAAGGAGGGGCATGATGACAGGCACTGTTGGATTCTGCATCCAGAGCTGAGACCTAAGAATTCCGAGGGCAAGAAGAAGAAGACTGTTGCAACTATTCAAAAAGATTTGGGGTTAGATAGGAGATGAAACAATCATTGCAGCCACAGGTATAAAAGGTAAGAATTCTGAAGCATCTACTAGTAATTCTGCTCAATCTGTTATTAATGAAGAACATGAGAGAAAAAGACATGAGCTTTTCCATAGTCGAGTTGTTTCCAATAATCAAAAGATTGATACTTTGTTTGATAGTGGCTCACAAGTAAATCTAATTTCTAAAGCAATTGTAAAGAAATTGGGATCAACAACTACACCTCATAAGAAGCCATACCCCTTAGGATGGTTGAATGATAAAGCACAACTACAAGTCTAGATAGTGCAAACTCAAGTTTTCTTTTGAGTCAGCATTTGTAGATGAGGTTGAGTTAGATGTAATTCCTTTGGATATATGTGGAATTGTTTTAGGAAGTCCTTACTTGTATGATAGAAAGGCTATTTTCTATAGAGCTGAGAACAAGTATCTACTTGTTAAAGAGGGAAACGAATACTTTGTAAGAGCTCATAAGCTCAAGAATAATTATACTCTCATAAACTCAGGACAGATGAAAAGAATGATAAATTCATGCCAACAGTTCTTACTAATGGTTGTAAAGGAAAAGACACCTAATAAAACCAATGTATTTAAGGGCTATAATGTTGATCAACAAGTTGATATAGAAAATATTCTTTCAGAGTATGATGTCTTATTTCAAGAACCTCAAGGTATGCCACCTAAAAAGGGAATAGTACATGATATTGTTTTGTAGCAAGATGTTCATTTGCCTAACATTGGGATGTACAGGTTATCTGCTTTAGAGAATGCTGAAATCAAGAAGTAGGTGTAGGAGTTGCTCGAGAAAGGGTTCATCAGGCCTAGCCCATCACCATGTGGGTCACTAATCGTTTTGGTGAGAAAGAAAGATGGCTCATGGAGAATTGCATTGACTTCCGAGCACTGAATAAGATAACAATCAAAAATCGTTATCCTCTTCCTCGCATAGATGATCTTTTAGATCAATTGAAGGAAGCTGTTTATTTCACCAATCTAGATTTGCATAGTGGATACCATCATGTCAGAGTTTCAGAGTAAGATGCATGGAAGACTGCTTTCAAAACAAAGCAGGGATTGTATGAATGGTTGGTTATGCCTTTTGGCCTAACTAATGCTCCTACTACTTTCATGAGATTAATAAATGATGTACTCAGACCTTTTCTTGATGATTTTGTTATTGTGTATCTGGATGACATTCTGATTTTTAGTAAAACGTGGGAAGAACATTTAAAGCATGTTAAGCAGACGTTAGATGTTTTGAAAAGATAAAAACTTTATGTTAAACTCTCCAAATGTGAATTTGGCAAAACCTCTCTAAATTATTTGGGTCACATAGTAGGGGGAGGCGAATTGAAAATAGATCCCTCTAAAGTGGCAGTCATTGTAAATTGGCCTAAACCCAAGTCTGCTACAGAAGTGTGAAGCTTCTTAGGAGTAGCACAATATTGGAGGAAGTTCATTTCCAATTTTTCCTCAATTGCAGCTCCCTTACATGCTTTGACAGGATTGAACAAGGTGTTTTAGTGGGGAGGCAACCAGTAGAAAGCCTTCGACACCTTGAAAGAAAAAATTAGTATAACCCCTGTACTGGCACTGCCAGATCTACAATGACCATTTGAGATCCAAACTGATGCCAATGACTATGCCATGGGAACAATGTTGACATAGCACGGTAAACCCATATGTTATCATTCTAAGACTTTTAATCCTGCAATAGTTAACTATCCTACATATGATAAAGAATTGTATGCATTAGTTCAGAGTGTGAAAAAGTGGAAACATTACTTAATGGGCAAAGAAACAGTAATACATACCGATCATCAGCCACTTCAATATCTACACTCCCAAACTAGGTTGCAGCAATCAAGACATTACAGATGGATGGGTTTTCTACAACAGTTTCATTTAGTCATCAGATATAAAAAGGGCATACATAACAAGGTTGCAGATATGTTATCTAGATCCATTATAAATGCATCTACCATACTTAAGCATAATTATGTGTTGCATGAAAGCTACATAGAATAGTATGCTCAGGATATGGAATTTAAAGATGTATATGCAACTTTGATTCAAGGCAAAAGAGTAGAAGAATTGGACTATCATGTGAAGGACTAACTCTTATATCATTGTGGGAAAATCTGCATTCCACAAACTGAGAGAGCGAAGATAATTAGGGAAGCACACACTTCTCTGATATCAGGTCACTTTGGGGTAAGTAAAACAGTTGCACAACCGCAAAGGTTCTGTTATTGGCCAAAAATGAATGAAACTGTTTCTAGATATGTAAAGGGATGTGCTATGTGTGCTAAAAGCAAGCCTGGTAATAGAAAACTAGGCTTGTACACTCCATTGCCAATTCCTTCTCACCCCTGGGAAAGCATTTCCATGGATTTTGTTAAAGGACTACCCAAATCTAGGAAAGGTCATGATTATCTGTATGTTGTTGTGGATAGGTTCAACAAAATGTGTATTTTGATACCCTATAGTAAACAGATTATAGCTGAACAAACTGCAAAATTGTCTTTTGAACATGTAT
>APFE031290525.1:25736-36316 GCA_000404065.3 Pinus taeda
CCAAGTCTGGCTATATATCAGCAAGGATAGGATGCAAGGTGAAGGTAAAAAGCTAAAACCTATCAGGTATGGACCCTTCAGGATACTTGAGAAGATTGGTGAAAATGATTTTTGCCTTGATCTGCCAGCTTACATGCACATCTACTCAGTTGTGAACGCAGATTGCTTGAGGTTGTTTGAACCTTCAATGATTGAGGACCTTGAAGAGAAGAGTCAATTAACTTCTGTTGATGACCTGCTACCTGAATATCTTAATGAGTTGCAGGAAGATACAGTGTTGGACAGGAAGGTAAGGACGACACGCAATGGACAAGTTGAATACCTCAGGATTGGGCTTAAAGGTTTGAAGCCGAGTAGTGCGAAATGGATTGAGATTGGACAAGTGAGACAACAGTTTCCTCACTTAGTTGATGCTTGAAGAAAACCAAGTTTTGGTGGTCCAAAATCTTTTTCAGTAGGAAGGCCATGATCCGAATCAGATCCACAAAAGACTGTCAAGAACCTTGACTATATCGAGTTGAACAAATATTTGAAAATTCCAAAACAACGATCAAAAACACCTTGAGCCAGTGGCAATGGCCGCCAACATGGAAAGACGAGGACCTCAATTAAAGCGCGCTGACCGAGGCCCATGGAGACTGTTGGGAGGTCAAAACAACCCCTGGGAGCCCGAGATCGAGAAAAGGAGGTGATTTTGATGTGTGATTAGTGCTTAGCGCTAATTACACATCGCTGGGCAAACAGGGCCAAAATGGAAGAGCCTTAAGCACTCGGTCACGTTGGGAGCCGGAGAACTACGGGCGGAGAAACAAAAAGCGCTAAAGGACAAAGGTGGGACCCGCACTCTAGAAAACCGATGGTATTGATCGGGGCACCCTTGAACAATAAGAGGTTTTGGAGGAGAGCGGAGCGACCCCACTCAGCGATTGACGCATGGCAACGGAGGTGAGAGAAAAACTGCTGTGATCGCGTGCTATCGGTCGAGCAAGTTAACCACGCTCGACGTGCGTATGACGTTGGATTTGGAGGAGCCCAGATCGGACGACTGAGATTACGCCCAATGGAGGAAGCAGAATCAACAGGGAATTAAGCTGAGTTCTAAAGAGATTTGGAGTCCGTTTGATCGCCATGGTGGAGAAAGAACGCATACACGACATAACAGAAGAAACGAACCGACGAAGCATGTTGGCATCAGTTAGATGGAGACACGTGGCCACTTCCTGAGCAATCGTGCTGACGCCAAACAAGGAATTCCAAACACAATTACAGAAGGTGAATCGATGCAGGCAGGAGAGGAACTGAACAGGCATAGGGATCGAATGGCTAAAGCCATGACAGAGACAGTCGAAAAAAAAGAGAACAAGGAAGAATTGAGGGGAGTCCGAGCGACCAAGAGGGACAGTGAACAGTGCACCCAGAGAGGGGGACTGAACACAGAGAATAGTAAAGCTAAGCAAAGGAGACAGAGGGCTGAGCTGACCACAGGCAGCGTCAAGCACTTGAGAGCTTGAAAATTCAAGCCTTCCCATAGAGGAATCTGTCCGGACTAAGCATCACATTTGGCTCTTTCCACTGTAGACCAAGGGTCACAGAGCTGGTAGGAAGAGAGCAAGTTTGTGTACTCCGAGTGGCTTGGGGAACCCAAGAACCACCCTGCCAAGCAAAATTTGTTGTCAGGAGAACTCATATTGAGTCCCTGTATTGTAATTTCTCTACTGTAAGACACAATAAAACAAGGCCACCACTTAAGCTAGACCGGAGATGTAGCCCTGGAGAATAGGGTGAACTCGTTATTAAAAATTATTTGTGTCTTTGTGTTGTTTATGGTATTTCTCTGTTGTCTTTCCACTTATTTTCTGTGTATTGGCAATCTAATCGATCCGTTGTTTCAATAACACAAAACACACACAACAGCACATGAGTTTGTAATACCTTTTTGTTTAATAAATATTCAACTGAGGTCACTCATAAGGTGATTATCAGATCAGCAAGCATGAGTTTACTTTATAAGAAAATACATGCAACTTATAGTAAACTGTCCTTGACTTTAGTCTCAACTAGTTCTTTCTTAGAATAGACATGCATGAGTTTCTGATGAGGGAATCTTCAGTTAACTGGAGTACGCTAGTTGAGCGCATGCATGCATCAACTAACTGTTAACTCACCATTAGTTCCTCAAATAGTTTGGAACTAATTTAACTAGACTTAACTTAATAAACTGAGTTAACTAATTCCAACACAAATATAACTCAATCTTACCTCCTTAATTTAAGGCTTATCTCCTTAATTTAAGGGATAACTCTTGCATGACCTCAGAAAGACTTCTAACTTGAATTTATCCAACTAATTAAGTCAAAATAACTTAATTAATTATTTCCAAGTAGCTATTAAGACTAAATTCTATTTTAATTCACTATTTAATTCAAGGAAAAATTAAATTGGAATATTCTTGTTGCCACATTTCAACACTCCCTCTCAACAAGAAATGGATTATTTGCCACCCCGATCTTTTCTCTATGGAAATCAAATTTACACTTTGACAATGCCTTCGTCAAAATGTCAACATCTTTCTCCTTTGCCGAAATATATTGTAGGAACATGATGCTCCCATCATCAGCAGCTTGCTTCACCTTGTAAAGCTAATGGGAACTCATCACTGACTTTTTCTCTGGTCTCGGAACCACATCCAAAACATTGTTATGAACTATGGAGTCATACTACTCCACCATAGCATCAACCCAAATTAGCTATTATACTGCTTCCTCAAAGGAAGATGGCTCGGTCTCAACACATTCCCTAGTAAGGGCCATGTACCTAGTGTGCTTCTTATGTGACCTCCTCTGTCTACGCTGAGAAATTGGTGCTCCCACATTCTCTCTTGCATCCTCCAACAATCTGTCATCTTCTCTTGTGTGCTTCAGTCCATCTCTGGAAGATTATGCTTGAGCAAATGTCTCCACTCCTGGAACCTTTGCATGCGGCTGCTCCACTTCAGTCTGAAGCTCTTCTTCCTTAGGAACCAATAGTTCCTCCACAACCTTTAGTTGGTGCTCCCTCTCAAGGGAAACTCGCATGGCCTTCTGCTCATCAAACTTGAGATCTCTGGAACCACTGTCCTCCGACTGGTAGGCAAGTACACCCAATAGTTGTGAGGTGTATCAGTGTACCCCACAAGTATCCCCAACTCTGTTGTCAGCTCAAGATTCTTCCATGCATCCTTTGTCACATGGCAATATACCAATGAGCCAAAGATCCTAAAGTGACCCACATCTTGTCTCTTACCAGAGAAAGCTTCCTCTGGTGTCTTCATCACAAGTATGCGATGCGAGCTTCTATTCTACAAATAGACCACTATGTTGTGTGCCTCAGCCCACAAGTGAAGTGGTAGGCCTTGGTCATGTAGCATTTCCCTTGCTGCCCCTACAATAGTTCTGTTCTTCCTCTCAGCCACCCCATTCTGTTGTGGGTTATGAGGTGTCATCAACTCTCGTTTAATTCCTTCCATTGCACAGAAGTCCTTAAACTCTTGAGAGACATATTCTCCACCGTTGTCGCTTCTCAAGGCCTTGATCTTCTTCCCTAACTCTTTCTTGACCAAAGCTTTGAACTCACAAAACTTTATGAAGGTTTGGTCCTTTTTCTGCATGAAATAAATCCAGCATTTACAAGAATAATCATAAATGAAAATCACATTATACCTTTGCTTCGTTGTGGATGCCATCGAGAATGGTCCACACACAACAATATGAGCTCGCTCTAAGATAGCCTTTGCTTGACTGTCTCGATCATGAAAGGAAGACTTGGTGTACTTTCTGAAGATACAACCTTTCAATGTGTCAACGTGCTCTACCTTTGGGAAGTCTTGTAGATATTTGTTGCATTATCTTCAAAGCCCCATGATGCAAATGGCCCAACTATTTGTGCCACAACTCTCCAATGTCTTGGCTTTGCAGCATTTTTGATTTCGTACTCAATGCTGCACAATCATCTACCTCTATTTTATAGAGATTCTTCACCTGAATCACCATCCTCTTCATTTGACCCGTGGCTATGTGTCTTAAGAACACCTTTCATTTACTAATGACAACATTGTAGCCTTTGTCCTCCAATATCGCGACCGATAGCAAGTTCTCCTTCAATCTAGGCACATACTTCACATATGTTAAGGTGAGAGTAGCTCCATGCTCCCTCTGAGAAGCAACCGTGCCTGCTCCTGAAACACTATACCTTCTATCGTCACCCATCTCTATGCACATCTTGAGGTCTTTCTCCTCCAAGTTACTGAATAAATTTTTATCGCCGGTCATGTGGAATAAGGCTCCACTGTTAAGATACCAGACATAACCCATCATCAATGACACCATGCATGTGATGAGGGTAAAGTCCATTTCCAACTAAGATGCTAATGCCTCACCTTCCAATCCTTCCAAGGATCCCTTCTTGGACTTATTTGATGGGCAATTAGTCGCATAATGTCCCATCTCGTGACAGTTAAAGCATCTCACTTTAGACTTGTCACCCTTCTTCCCTCCATGAGAAGAATTCGATTTGGAATGGGAAGCCTTCCCCTTCCCTTTCCTTGCCTTACTTGCTAAGGCCAGATTTTCTTCATCACCACCCTTGGATGAAGAACCATCTTGTGTGCTCCTCATGATATCCTCCTGCATAAGATCCGACCACAGTCGTTCCCAATCCAGTAGTTTCTCCCTTCCATTCACATAGTCCTGGTAGCTATTCCAACTCTTTGGAAGGCTAAGGAGAGCGAATCTCACCATATCATCATCGACAGTAGTTATTCCCACACTACCAAGCTCATATTTGTAGGTGGTGATCTTGTTCAGATATGTGGAAATAGTATTGCCCTTCTCCATCTCGATTCTTCGAAGCTTATCCTTGAGTTCCAATTTCCTCTTGTCACTACTATTCAGGTAGAGGTCCTTCAATGTCTTCCACATTGAAAATGGAGCATCCTTCCCATGGAGACTTGAGACAATATGGTCTTGAACTCCCTCAAGGATGATCTGTCTCGCCTTCGCCACACACTTCTTCCACTCATCCAACTATTGTGCATTAGTTGAAGTTGGCTTTGGGATGTCTTGATAAATGAATTCCTTCAAGCCATTGTCTTCTAATACAACCTCCATTCTATCTTTCCATGATATGTAATTTGAGCTATCTTCCAAGGCATACTCGAGTCTCAAGCCATAGAACGCCATTGGCCAACCTTGAAGTATGATATGAATTCAATTTGCACTTGCAACCCCAAACTTCAAATTTCAAATTCTCTTCTCAGTATACTATTCACAACTTTGATACGGTGTAGAAAATTTCTACAAATCTAGCTCTGATACCATGTAGAAAATTTCTACAAATCTCACTCCGATACCATGTAGAAAATTTGATTATAGGTTAACCCAATAATGCAATATAAATCAAAGCAGAATAATGTAACATACTTCTACTATCAGTTTGTGGAATCTTAAATATCAAGATGAACAATATAACTAGAAGAAAAAGAATCAATGCACAAAATAGATGAAAATACGTTGGGGAAAGCCTCAGCTAAAAACCTCACTATCTATATTATCATACAAGGTGGAAATACATAGGAATACAAAACCTTAGCTCTCACAGCTAGCCAGCTCTCAGTACAATCCTCACAGATTCTCACAGGCAATCCTGGCTGCTCTTCAGCCTTCCTCTCTACCCTCCAAGCTCCTATTTCCTTGCGTCGTTCCTCTGGGATGATCTCCTTCAACCAAGTGGAAAACCAATTTACCAAGTGGATGATCTCCTGATCTCACACACTGTCAGAATTGTGCAATCCTCAAGCAATGATCCTTGACTGCATGCTGAGTTTTCTTTATAAGAAAACACATGCAACTAATAGTACATTGTCCTTGACTTTAATCTCAACTAGGTCTTTCTCAGAATAGACATGCATGAGTTTCTGATGAGGGAACCTTCAGTTAACTGGAGTGCACTAGTTGAGTGCATGCATGCATCAACTGACTGTTAACTCACCATTATTTCCTCAAACAATTTGGAACTAATTTCACTGGACTTAACTCAATAAATTGAGTTAACAAATTCCAACTCAAATATAACTCAATATTATCTCCTTAATTTAAGGCTTATCTCCTTAATTTAGGGGATAACTCTTGCATGAATTTAGAAAGACTTCTAACTTGAATTTCTCCAACTAATTAAATCAAAATAACTTAATTAATTATTTCCAAGTAGTTGTTAAGACCAAATTCAATTTTAAATCACAATTTAATTCGAGGACAATTAAATTGGAATATTCTTGTTGCCACATTTCAACATTCTTATCTTGCTTGAGGGATATTTGTTTGTATGGTTGTATCCGTAAAATTACCTATTTTCCTACCTGAAATCATTTTTCACTGTGATGTTGATATTCCTGTTGTTTCATTCAATTATGTGCAGAGTGAGGTTATCCTTTAAGAGTTGGAGAAATTGTTATTGATTCTCGATGTGATCTTCCACTGCTTGAACCTTTCAATTTTCTCTTAAAGATGATGTGATGGATGGTGGATGATATCCATAAAGTGCCATAAATGGGGTCATTTTCACTGCAGTATGGAAGGAAGTGTTATACCACCATTCAGCTAGAGGTAACCGCTTGACCCATTGTGGTTTTTTATCAAATACAAAGCAACAAAGATATCATTCTAGGTATTTGTACACTATCTCATTTTTCCCATCAGATTGAGGCTGATAATATTACCTATAAGCTAATTGAGTACCAAGACAAGAAATTAATTTCATCCAAAATTTTCTACTGAAAATGGGATCTCTGTCACTTACAATATTCTTTGGGTTTCTAGGAAACTTTTGAATTGTTTCCGTATATGCAATAGCAACTGTACTAGCTTTAAAAGGATGAGATAATGCACAAAAGTGTGCATACTTCATAATTTTATCAACTACCTCCATGATGACACTCTTTCCTTCAAAATTGGGTAAACCTCTCATAAAATCCATTGATACCTCCTCCCAATGTTGGCTTGGAATGGATAAAGTTTCTAATAGACCCGAGATCTTAAATGTCTCAACTTTATTTTGTTGGAAAACCAAACATTCTAGCACAAACATCTAAATATCATATTTAATACCATCCCAAAAAATTCCTTCTTGACCCCATGGTAAGTTTTAAAAAATCTTGAGTGCCCTCCTAAGGGGGAGGTTTGCAATTCCAAAAGAATATTTTGTTTTAGTTGGGAATTACTACAAATATATAAGCAATATTTATACCACAATGAATCGTTTTTCCCCCTAAATATATCAGATGTATTGGGATCTTGCTGCAACTTTTGAATGAGTTTCCACACCTCTTCATCACTCCTCGATTCATCCCTTGCTTCTATTATCCACTCATGCTGGATAATAGAAATGGCACAAAGAAATTCTTCCACCTCCTCATCCTTTCTTGAGAGTGCATCTACAATAACATTTTACTTCCCTTTTTTGTAAATGATTTCAAACTCATAACATAACATGTTTGTGACCCATTTTTACTGCTCCTCTGAAGATAATGTTTGTTCTAAAAAGTATTTAAAACTATCATGATCTATTTTTACCTTGAAGTGTCTTCCCATTAGGTAAGGTCACCATTTCTTTAGAGCATGTAGTATTGCCAACATTTCCTTCTCATAAATAGGTTTGTGTCAATTCTTTCCTTTGATTGGATGAATTTAAAAAGAAATGGGCCTTCCTTCTTGCATTAAAACAACACCATTTCCATTTCCTGAGGCATCAAATTCCACAATAAAGCTTTTTGTGAAGTCTGGCGTAGCTAAACTGTTGTCTGGCACATTTCCTCTTTAAAGTGTTCAAATGCCTTAGTTGCTTTTGGAGTCCAAGAAAATGCATCTTTATTCAGTAATGATGTTAGAGGTGTCACTATTCTCCCATGATTCTTAATAATCTTACGATAATACCCTATCAACCTGAGAAATCCTTCCTTGTGGGAATTTTCCATTCCTTAATGGATTTAAATGTTTTAGGTTCTACCTTAACACCCTCATGAGATACAATATGAGCCAAGTATTCCAACTCATATACTCCAAATAAACATTTGGAGGTTTCTTCATGTAATTCTTTCTCCACCAATAGTTTGAGCACCGTGTCAACCTACTAAACATGATCCTTCCAAGACTTCTTATAGATTAGTATATCCTCAAAAAATACTAACACAAATTTTCTAAGGAAGAGTTTGAAAATTGAATTCAACAAACCTTGAAATGTGGATGGAGCATTAGTAAGGTCAAAAGGCATCACCAAAAATTCATAATGAACCTCATGAGTTTTGAACGTTGTTTTTAGAATGTCTTCATTCTTCATTCTAATTTGATGATATCCTGAATGAAGATACAACTTAGTGAAGCAAAATTTTCCATGTAATTCATCCAGTAATTAATCAATGATAGGAATGGGAAATTTATATTTAATAGTGAGCTCGTTGAGCTCCCTGTAATCTGGACACATGTGCCATGATCCATCCTTCTTGTGCACAAATACTATTGGAGTAGAGAAAAAACTTTGACTAGGTTGAATTATACCAACCTCTTGAATTTCAGAAACCACATGTTCAATTTCACTCTTTTGGGCATAGGGATATCTATAAGGCCTAATGTTTGGAGGAACACTTCCTAGAATAAAATGAATAGCGTGATCATGATTATGAATAGGTGGGAGGCCTTTGGGAGTCTCAAGTACATTGGAATGGCTGTCCAATACTTTTTGGAGATTTGGAGAAATAGATGATTTTGATTTTTGAGCCTCTAGTGATCATAATTTTGCAATTACTCCTCATTGTTGTATAAATCTTGAATAATTTAACACATATTCAATGGAGATTATCCTGATCATGTACTATTGCGGAAAACATACACAATACATAAGCTCCTCTACGTTGATCATCAATATAGCAGCATCAATAACAATAAAACATCAAGAGCACTCACACATTAACACAGTATGTATCCCGGGGAAAGCATCTCGCTAAAAACCCCAACTATCTGTATATTAATGATTGAGTCATGTAACATTACACATCATAATACTTCTCACAAGTATCTCCACCTCTGTTACACACAATACAGCTCAGATCTGAATCAATCACTGGCTCAAATCTCCTTCGCTGCTTGCCTGCCTCCGCTGCTCAATACCTGCTCAAGAACTGATGATAATTCCAAGGAAATCACGTATTTACTTGGCTAAATCACGTGAGCACAAGCTACAATGTGGGAAAATACATGAGCAAACTCATTGGCATACTCAATCCCTTGATTGTGCAAGATCTGATGCACAACTATAGTCACAACTGATAGCAATCTGATTCTCTAACCCTTGTCCCTGCTGAACTGAACATGCACTGACATGCAACTGAGTTAACTGATGTATTCATTAGTTGTATTATGAGTTAATAACTTGTGAATTAATTAATAACTAATTCACCCAACTCATCTCTAGTCTATTTGCCAGTTAGACTAAATACAACCAGTTTAACAAAGCTAAACTGAACACAACCCCATCAACTGCACCTCCAGTCCACTAAACTCAACTCACTTGAGTTCTAACTGAAGTCCTGCATGCAAATATTAGTCATCCCATAGGTAACCACGTATTTCCTTCTGGGATTTCATGTACCACATCCGTAGCTCATCCTGAAGTGCTCCAAGAGAATAAGACAAAGTTTGTAGTCTAAATATTATTATGAGCTAATAATATTTGATTGTTCTATATTTAGACTGAGCAGTCACTCCGCTGTGGTGTCACTCCACTGTGGTCTAAAAATAGAAGTGAATCTATTTTTTTCCAACTTGATCAATCATCCATAAACAACAACCTGCAATCCATAGACATGATCCATATGTCTAAAAATAGACATAGTCTAAAAATAGACTTGCGCCAAAAATAGCCTGCGGGCCCACTTAGTGAAGGCGACTGCTTTCCACTAAGCTCCATCATCTTGTTGCATTCTCAACAAGCATTTCTTGTTGCACACTTTTCAACACTCTCTCTCAACAAGAAAGGCTTCCTCTCAAACCCGATCCTGTAACTCTAGAATGTTCTGCATGCAACACATCTGGCCAGTCCACTTGCTCTATCATCAAATTCTCTAACTGCTATTGCCTCTGTCAACTGAAAACTCTGCATCTCTGTGCTCTTTAGTATCTGACTGCTCTAGCCTCTGTCACCTTGATCTCTGACTGCATCCGTGCTGCTGCTGGTTCTATCTCCCGGCATTGCATCCACACTGCACCTCCCAACTGACCTCCCTGTTGGGCTAGAAACATACTCTGATGCTGAAGCTCTACCTGCTGCTAAAAAGTGCTCCCTCTCTGACATCTGCGCTACTGCAACATCTTCATGCATCTCGCACCATTACACACCTCTTTGTGCAAAACACTTGTGCCTCTCGCGTTGCTGCAGCCTGCATGCTATGCGCTGTCCTGGGATTCCCCGCACTGTCACTCTCTCTGCCGCTCCATCCGCATCTATCTCTACCCAATCAGTCAGTTCCTGATACTCCACATCGGGGCTCCCGTAGC
>APFE031290525.1:39504-67293 GCA_000404065.3 Pinus taeda
AGCATACTCAATCCCTTGATTGTGCAAGATCTGGTGCACAACTATAGTCACAACTGATAGCAATCTGATTCTCTACCACCTGTCCCTGTTGAACTTAACATGCACTGACATGCAACTGAGTTACTGATGTATTCATTAGTTGTATTATGAGTTAATAACTTGTGAATTAATTAATAACTAATTCACCCAACTCATCTCTAGTCTATTTGCCAGTTAGACTAAATACAACCAGTTTAATAAAGCTAAACTGAACACAACTCCATCAACTGCACCTCCAGTCCACTAAACTCAACTCACTTGAGTTCTAACTGAAGTCCTGCATGCAAATATTAGTCATCCCATAGGTAACCACGTATTTCCTTCTGGGATCTGCATGTACCACATCCGTAGCTCATCCTGAAGTGCTCGAAGAGAATAAGACAAAGTTTATAGTCTAAATATTATTATGAGCTAATAATATTTGACTATTCTATATTTAGACTGAGCAATCACTCCGCTGTGATCTAGCAGTCACTCCACTGTGATCTAAAAATAGAAGTCCATCTATTTTTTCCAACTTGATCAATCATCCATAAACAACAACCTGCAATCCATAGACATGATCCATATGTCTAAAAATAGACATAGTCTAAAAATAGACTTGCGCCAAAAATAGCCTGCGGGCCCACTTAGTGAAGGCGACTCTTTTCACTAAGCTCCATCATCTTGTTGCAATCTCAACAAGAATTTCTTGTTGCACACTTTTCAACAATTGTTCAGTATTTAGAAGCTTTCTCATGCCATTAGAGTTGATTATTTTTCCTATTTTTCCCATGATACCCCTTAATTCAACTTCCTTTCCTTCCCAAACAAATTCAAGAAAATTTCTTGAAAATTAAAAGTTATCGTTCCCAATGATTGTAGCCATTGGAATCCTAGTACAACATCATCACCACCCATTGAAATGGAAATAATTGGACTATTCAATACATTACCCCCCATGGATAGCTTGATATTATGGCACTTTCTAGAGCAATTTACGGTTCCTCCATTTTCAACTATCACTTGACACTCTGGTGTTGGATATAAGAAGCAATTAAATTCCTTGGCTATCTTACAATGAATACAATTATGGGTACTACATGAATCAATCAAAAATATTACCTTTTTATTCTTGATATATCCTTATATCTTGAGAGTTTAAGGAGTGGTAATTCCTACCAACGCATTACAAGATATGGTCGGATTCATTTCTTCTTTCTCCGAGGTTGGTTCCTAGTGTATATCCTCTTCTTTTGATATTTCTTGTTCCTTTTATTCCTCCTCTTCACAATCTGTCAAATAATTTCTTCTCAACACACTTATGACCTTTAGTGTATTTTCTATCACAAATATAAAAATATCCCTTTTGCTCCTTTTTCCTCCAATTGTTGTGGTGTCAACCTTGTAGGTTGTGGAAGGCTAGGAGTAGCAACACTTCCATATTTAAAGTTGTGAGTGGTAGACTTCCTTGTTGCTATAATTTTTCTTTCAACTTTTCTTGCCACCTTAAATGCCTTCTCCAATGAATCAAGTTCCCAAAGGCAAACTTCATGTTGGAGGTTATCCTTTAAGGTAGAAAAATCAATCTTATGCTCCTCTAGAATATCGTTTACCCTGATATTCAATTTTTTGAAGTCCTTAATGTGCTCCACCATTGAACCCTTTTGTTTGAGATTTATCAATTGGCTAAAGAAGGTGTTGCTCTTTGTATCATCATATTATGATGTCATTTCCTCCATAAAAGTTGACCAAGTGGCAAGTGGTTTATGAGAAAAAATCCATTGATACCATAAAAAATGACTTGGTTCTAAATATAAAGTTGCAATGCATAATGTAGAATTGTTGTGCCTATCTATTGTTCGGGTTTGGATTTGTTTGGGTAGGCATATAAGTTTGTTTAGGTAGAGAAGGGTGTAAAAGTTGCGGTTGAGTAGGAGGTGAAGGTAATAAAGTTGGAGCATTGTTGTATGGGGGCCTCCAACCCTAGGGTGGTGCATTCCACTGAGGTTGTGAAGAAGTATATGGCTGAAAGGGTTGGTTGGTTGGCTGGGAATGGTACTGAGGTGTGAAAGACCAGGGAGAAGGTGTAGACTAGGAGGGATGAGAAGGGGGTCCATAAGAGGGAATGGATGTGATTTTTATAAGGTTTTAATATGCATAAGATGACCCTTGCATGCTCTGCTGGTATGGTCGATGCCCATGAGGCCCTCTTTGATTTATGTATTAGAGTTTTTCAGTCACCCCTTCAGTTCCCTGATACACAACTTTTAGTCCAGGTAAAGAAGGGCACTTGTCTGTGGAGTGGTTTCTTCATAGACTGAGCATATTCCTATTAGGTTTAATGGGCATTCATTCCTAGGGTGCCTCCTTGTGCATCTAGGGAAGAAGATGGTTAATTCTCTCTCTGCTTCCTCCTGCTTCTATTTAATGTGCATAGTGTCCATCTGTAGGGAAAGGGTTTGCATCATTTCACTCTTAAAATCTTCCAACATGTTCCCAATTCCACCTTTTATGGATGTGTTGGACGAGGATGATCTGGCCACTGTTTAACTACCCCTACCCTTTTTGATAGCTGCCCTAGAATGGTTCTTAAGGATGGTCTTGATATCCTCACAGGGTAGTTGGTAGATGTCCCCTCTTGATTGGTGAAAAGTGTGCAACAAGAAATGCTAAATTTAGGAAGTGCTAGAAATAGAACTGCTAAAAATAGTACTTCTAAAAATAGCAGTTTGGCCAATGAGTATTTTGCCCACCTTGGGTGAGAGGTGAAACTGCTAAAAATAACATCTTCTAAAAATAGCATTTATGGGTCCCTTCCTATTTATAGCAGTCCTTGGTCTATCTATAGGAAGTAAATTCGAATTTGGTCTTACCAGTTGTTTGAATATTAATTAATTAATTCAGTTTGAGTTAATTAGTTAAGGAAACTCAAACTTGAAGTCTTTGTGAGAACATGCAATAATTTCTCCACTGATTGGGGAATGTGTCCATGATTTTCTCCACTGATTGAGGAATTAAGGATGAGTTCTATATTGAGAGGATTAGTTGACTTAGTTTAACTTATCAAGTTTAGTTAGATTAATTTAACAAGTTGTTAAATTACTGAGATATAGTTTGTTGATGCTTGCATGCATGTGACAACTATTATTTTCAGATATCTGTGTATTCAGTCATGGATAACTAATGCATGTCAGTTCTGTTAGAGACCCAGTTGAGATCAGAGAAGGGACAGTGTACTATCAGTTGGATGAATATTTTTCCTATAAAGGAATCTCATCCATGATTAGGATTTATCTCCTCCAGGTTTGTGCAGTTAGATCAGAAGTTATTGAGTGTGTGAAGAGGCCAATTCACACAAGTGGCAGCACTGGATCCCAAGGAAAACTACACAAGGAAATAGGAGGCTTGGAAGGCAGAGGAGAAGGTTTGTGAGAAGCCTTTGACTATATATGAGTAGCAGAGGTATTGCAGAGAGAGCAGGATAACTTTTGAGCTGATTCTTTTTGTAATACTAGTTATATTTCCACTTGTATGATAATACAGAGATGGGTTTTTAGGCAGGTGCTTTCCCTGGGTAAATTCTTCTGTGTTATGTGTGATTGATTCCTTCCTAGTTATATGTGTTCTTATTGATGTTGCTCGTGGTTGATTAAGCTTCCACTAAATTGTTTGTAGAAGTAGATCAAGTGTTTTGCTTTAGTACATTGCATTACCAGGTTGATCCACAGTTGGAATTTCTACATGGTATTGGAGCTAGCTGATTTGTAGAAACATTCTACAAAATTCTACATGGTATCAGAGCACAAGTGATCAAGGAAGAAAAATATACAAGAAGAGGAGATTTCAAAATTTTGAGTTTTGGGCCGAGATTTTGCAAAGCATATCTAAAAATTTCTGTACAAAATTTTCAAAAATAAATAGTAGATTTGTATTCCTTGTGGAAAAATACCCAAAATAAAAAAAAAAAAAAAAATCATCTGAATCGTAGTTTGGATGAGGGAGATATCGATGATTTAAAATCAGCTTTTTTTCTAGAAAATCTCATGACGGTAGGAAAGTGGAAATAGATTGGTGTGCTAGCCAAGAAACTATATGCACTTGAGGTACAAGATGCATGCAAAGCCTTGAGGAGCAAGGCAAAGGTTAGATACTTGGTGGTTGAGAGGGAGAGTAAATTACCTCTCAACATGAAGAGCTAGAAGAAGTCTCAAAAAATTATGGAGGAGCCACAATTGGTGCAACAACTTCAGGAGGTTGTGGAGCAGCCACAACAGGGGAAGCTAAGAGGAGATTGAGTAGAGACATATGCTCATGCAAAGACCTCCAGTGGGGGGAAACTTCGAGCCAGGTGGGTAGAAGGATAACATGCAGCCATACCTCCAGGTAGGAGGTGGGGTGATGTGAAGTGATCGTCCCAAGGAGGAGGGGCAGGATCCTTGAGGTACCCAACCTCTTTGATTCAACTTTGCTACAGGAGCCCCGATGTGGAGTAGCAGGAACTGATTGATTGGGTAGAGATAGATGTGGATGGAGTGGCAGAGAGAGCTATAGTGCAGGGAATCTCAGGACAATGTAGAGCATGCAGGCTGCAACAATGTAAGAGGCACAAGTGTGTTGCACAGTGCAAGGTAGCACAGAGAAGGGTGCAAAAGTGCGAGATGCATGGAGATGTTGCAGTAGCACAGAGGTCAGAGAGGGAGCACTTGTCAGCAACAGGTATAGCTTCCACATCATAGTATGTTTCTAGCCCAATAGAGAGGTTAGTTGGGAGTTTTTTTGTTCCGAGTGTTACTAGAGCAACCGCACTTGGTGGATGTGTTGCATGCAGAACATTATAGAGTTACAAGATCAAGTTCAAGAGGAAGCCTTTCTTGTTGAGAGGGAGTTTTGAAAAGTGTGCAACAAGAAATGCTAAATTTAGGAAGTGCTAAAAATAGAACTAATAAAAATATCACTTCTAAAAATAGCAGTTTGGCCAATGAGCATTTTGGCCACCTTGGGTGAGAGGTGAAATTGCTAAAAACAACATTTATGGGTCCCTTCCTATTTATAGCAGTCCCTGGTCTATCTATAGGAAGTAAATTCGAATTTGGTCTTACTAGCTGTTTGAATATTAATTAATTAATTCAGTTTGAGTTAATTAGTTAAGGAAAATCAAACTTGAAGTCTTTGTGAGAACATGCAATAATTTCTCCATTGATTGGGGAATGTGTCCATGACTTGCTCCACTGATTGAGGAATTAAGGATGAGTTATATATTGAGAGGATCAGTTGACTTGGTTTAACTTAGTCAAGTTCAGTTAGATTAATTTAACAAGTTGTTTAATTAATGAGATATAGTTTTTCTATGCTTGCATGCATGTGACAACTATTATTTTCAGAAAACTGTGTATTCACTCATGGATAATTGATGCATGTCAGTTTTGTTAGAGACCCAGTTGAGATCAGAGAAGGGATAGTGTACTATCAGTTGGATGAATATTTTTCCTATAAAGGAAGCTCATCCATGATGAGGATTTATCTCCTTCAAGTTTGTGCAGTTAGATCAGAGGTTAGTGAGTGTGTGAAGAGGCCAATTCGCACAGGTGGTAGCACTAGACCCTAAGGAAAACTGTACAAGGAAATAGGAGGCTTGGAGGGTAAAGGAGAAGGTTTGTGAGAATCCTTTGACTGTCTATGAGCAGCAGAGGTATTGCAAATAGAGCAAGATAGCTTTTGATCTGCTTCTTTTTGTAATACTAGTTATATTTCCACTTGTATGATAATACAGAGATGGGGTTTTAGGCAGGTGCTTTCCCCCGGTAAATTATTCAGTGTTATGTGTGATTGATTCCTTCTTATCAGTTATATGTGTTCTTATTGATGTTGCTCACGGTTGATTAAGCTTTCGTTAAATTGTTTGTAGAAGTAGATCAAGTTTTTTGCTTTAGTACATTGCATTACCAGGTTGATCTACAGTAGGAATTTCTACATGGTATCAGAGCTAGCTGATTTGTAGAAAAAGTTCTACATGGTATCAAAGCTAGCTGATTTGTAGAAAAAATTCTACAAAATTCTACACTGATAACAGGTTTAGGTTATCCAGAAGATCTTCCCTGACTCCCCTGAGTAGGACTAACTTTAGTGACTCAAGATCAAGTGTGCACGTGACCTTTTTGTAGCTAAACTAGAATCTTCCCTCATAATCCTCTAAGAACTCATCATGCCCCAAGGTCATTCTAAAAATTTTCTCTTTAGTGTCTTTGGACCTGTAGTAGTCCTTATACTTGTTGTTGAAATATTGATGCATCTGAGCCCAGGTGGTGATGTTATCCCCGGGTAAACCCATGAACCAGCGCAAAGCTACATCCTTGAGAGTGGATGGGAATAATTTCAACTTCCGATCATCATTGATGTAATCATAAGTTCTGCATATGACAGCAAACTCAAACAAGAAAATATCTGGATCTTCTGAGGCTAGGCCATGGAAGTGAGAAAGAGAAGAGGGGCTTATGTTTTTCATCTTGGCATTCCCATTGGTTTCTATGAAGGGAAAAGCACCCTCAATTCTTTCTCTATATCCTATGCCATTTATATTTTTAGCCATTAGGTCAGTTGAAATGGGTTCTTCTTCTTATTCTTCCCCTATAGGCTCTTCAAAAATCTCTGGTTGTTTGCCTAAGGGGTCCTCCAATTCACAGCCACCGAAGAAGAGGGAAGGTTGGCCGTTTGAAGTGGTGGGGGTATTTGGTAGAAATTTTTCTAAGTTATCCCTATTCCTATGAGGCATGAAAGAAGCATTTTTGTTTTGTTTTGTTTTTCAAGCTTTAAGACTAATTGCAGAATTGAAATGACAAACTAAATTGAAGCTACCTCCTAAATGAACTCACTTGCAGAATGGAAAGGAAAGCAAACCAACTTACAACTAATTTTGCAAAACTGAAGCTCATATTAGAATGAAAGAGATAAGAAATGGAAGAAATAAAGTAGAAATCACACTTACGTAGAAACCTCCCTAGAAATGATGCCAAGAAGTGATGAGCACCAATATTGCTGCAATAATGTTGCAACTCCTGGGGCTACCAACTTTACTTTATCAACCTAGGGTTTGTACAAACTTGGAGGTGACAGTATTGTATACACAAATAGATGCAATGGATCCACTCTTTGTCATTGTTGAGCTAGTGATAGACCACTAGGGTTTGTCAAACCAACATTCTATTGATTTAGAAGAAGTTTGATTACCAATGGAGAAAGAAGAGTATTTCCCTAATTGAGAGAATTGAAATATTATATCTGCATCAATGAAAGCCTGTAAGAAATGCTTAAAACACACCACTCATGTAGCTATTTGTTAATAGATATTGCTTCAGAAGAATTCTAAACTAACACATGTGGAACCCTTACTATCCTAAGCATGCAATCTGATCTAATCAAAACACCTTACTATTGTACATATGAATGAACATAACAACCTTTTCTTTTTTTTTCCTTTTTGTGTAAACATGAATGTTAATTATTCTTGATTGTATGGTAGGTGGGTTAGGTGGAGAGAGGTGGTTGTGAAGGGTCAGAAGACTTGAGAGGCAAGCATGGGTCTTCTCCTATCTTTCTTGATGCATTTTTCACAAATCAACCTCAAAACAGGCCACTACAGGTCATCCCACAGGATGTCTACAGGATGTCCTAATGCACCTACAGGATCCCTTATATTCCTATAGGATCAGGTCGAAAGCATAAGGAGTTATTTAGGCATTGATATAGGGCTTAGGGAAGGTGAGTGATGGAAGGAATACAACAAGGAAGTGGGTAGGACTTCCTTAGAACTCAACCCAAAGTTTATAGGATGCTTGGATTTTCTCAACAAGCATGGCAAGTTAGTCTTATGAAACGATAACTCAGTTTATGGATTTAGTGACTTTTGGTAATTATGGATGGATGAGGTTAGGTTGGGGCTACTAACATGAGATCTTCCTGTAGTCTTGAAACTCCTGCAATACACACATGACTGGAATTTACCCATAAATCATGTCAAAACAAGAAAGATCTCCAACAACATAAGAAAACAGAATTTCATCATTCATTTGCCTAGTTCATGCATGGAAATACTTTGCAGCCTATTGTGAAACATCATGAAATCTAATACAAAGTTGGAGATAACAAAAATAACAACTGTAAACTATCCTTGAAAACTGAAGATGTTGGCCTAATTAGTAGAAAACCCTAAGTTTCATAAGAAATCAAAATTTTGTCATTTTGGGGCTGAATGGGAATTTTTTCTTCAAACCATGGTCCTTGAAGGGAGGAGTGAGACAAGAACCACCTGCTATCAGCCTTTTTCATATTCCTTTATCTCTCTAAAGCTACTACTAAAGTTCTGCACAAATGGAAGCAAACTATTCAAATTCACTAATGCTTGCAATGAAACAATGCCAAAATTAACTCAACAAGTAATCTATGAAATAACCTAAGCATACAAGTATAGTAAGAGGAACCTCTGCTACTAGGGTCGGGCCCTAACCCAAGAGATTTAGCTCTCTGATTCAACTCAGTGTTGGATCAAGAAAATGCTCATTTTCATTAACATATCAAAAAATAATACATAACAATGTTTTGCCACATTCCTTCAACTCAAAAATGATTAGTTATCTTGCATAAAAAATCCTAATCCTAGTGAGGCTCTTATCATCCTTATTTATACAACTGAAGTTTCCAACAACTTCCTTGAATCTATGGAGGCTTGGCTACCAATCTCAAGATTAATTGGTTCTTTAACTATCACTGGCTCGACTGCCCATGATATTCATGACTCGATTGCCTACAACTCCAAGCTAGTGTGATTTGATTAGAGGATATTCGAATGAGTGAGGATTTAATGAGGAAGATCCATCTGCTGTAATATCTCCTTCTTGTCTCATTCGAGTTCTTGCACCTTAATTAACCATAATTTCCATAATTTACTCCCAAATACCTGCAACCAATGCACATTAGACCACTAGACATAACATCTTACTTTTACTCATCTCATTAAGAAAAATATAATTAAAACATGTAAGGAATTATGAGAAGAGCTGATTTTAGTAAGCTTGGAGGTGTATTAAGGTCCATATATTTACCCAATGATGAGCCTCATCAGACGTTTCACCTTGGCTCCTCCCGCAAAGCATTAGAGAGAAAAGCTAGTTCTTTTAGGGAGCAAGGAGTGGCTCCAATGCTTCACTACTAGAGCTAGTGACATTCATTGCATACATGTATCTTGGAACTTTTACTTAATAACAAAATATTTCAAGGCCAACACGTTATTCATGCATGGATTATGAATTTTTGTAAGACTATTATGTGGATGTTTGTACTTCATGTTTGCTTTCACATGTGCTAAGATAGTCGAACTATTTCGTATGTTTTAGTACTTATCTTATTGAGAATGTGTTGTAATGGTTATTATTGTTGTCCCATTGTTGTGGACTATTCTATGGGATATTAAATAGACCTTTTCATTTGTTGGTTTTAACGATCATTGCATCCTCTAAGGACTATTCTACTGGATGTTACACAGATCATTCTGGTTCTTATGAGTCTCTTCTTGGGTGGTACTACTACCTTTCTCTTAGAGGCTTGCTTTCTTCCACTCTTAATAGTAGATGAAATTTGAAACATTTACAATTTAACACTCACCAAGAACACCTTCTTTATTTTCGAAGGCATCATTGCATTCCTCTCTCTTGCTGACAGTTAGATCTAAGGAAAATATTTAAGGATTCAACAATTGAGCCTTTATACCAGATGGGATTCCTACCCCAAAGGGTGCGAGGTATCATTGGGACTTCATATTGGGTTGTATAGCACTGTCAACCGAGTGGCTGGGTTCTTCATTAGAAAATATGGAAGATTATGTACTCCTAGTATCAATCCAATAACTCTTGCAAACTTACAGGTGATAGGGAGAATGACTCGGATATGGTCATAAGACATCTCACAAGTTTGTACAAACTCAGGTTGAGAAGGATTACAAACTTAAGGAATATGTATAATGGAGGTGTTGGGGATATTACTGCCTTGACTAGAGGAATTAAGATTTGGGTGGGTGAGGTTATCAACCACAAAAAATTTCTACCCTTCTTCTAGTGCTAGAAATGTTGACGGTGCTAGACCCACAAACATTCAAGGGGTCTCCCTAATTTGTGATCCCAATTAGACCTCACACCATTTGGTATAGAATCCCCATCCAGAATATAGTACGATTTCAAGTCAATTAAAGAGTTTCCTTAACTTTAACTGTCAACAAGAGAGAGGAATACAAATGTTCCTTCGAAAAGAAAGTGAGTGTGCCAGGTGGATGTTCGAATGTAAGTGTGCCAAGATTATTCTACTGTGGAGGAATAAAATAAAGTGAGCCTCTAAGAGAGAGGTAATAGTACCACCCTAGTAGAGACACACACAAACAAGAAGGATTTGTCTAACATCTAGTGGAATAGTTCACAAATATGCAACAATCAATACAATCAATCAACAAGAGAGATTCATCTAATATCCAACACAATAGTCCACAAGGATGTGACAACAATAGTAACCATTACAACACATTAAAAATATGATAAGCACTAAAATAACGTAAATATTTTAACTACTCTCGCATAAATGAAAGCAAATATGAATTGTAAACACGCACAAAATAATCTTACAAATATTCATAATCCATGCGTGAAGAACATGTTGGCCATGATGCTTCTTATATTAAGTAAAAGTTCCAAGACACATGTATACAATGAATACCACTAGTTCCAATAGTCGATCATTGGAGCCACCCCTTACTCCTCAAAATAATTGGGTTATCTCTCTAATGCTATGAGGGAGGAGCCAAGGTGAAAATTATTTTGCTCATACAATGAGGGTGTATATATAACCAACAAGGTGATTCTTGACCTTCCTTGTGACTCTTTGACTACCCTCATGACTCTTTGACTTCCTATGACTTTTCGACTTTAAGTGACTCTTCATATTCTAAACGCGTCCTTTGGACTTCCTCTTTACAATCCATTTTGAATAGATAATTTACATCATCCACAATATGGTGTGGCATGTGACAACTCATGACATGTGATGACATCACATTGTTGACATGGACTTCTTGATGATATGGGAATGTCAAGCCACTTTATCTACTCCTTGTTATGTATCTGCTTGAGAGTGTTATTTTATCCACCTCCATATGACTTGATAGTAAGGAGTCTTCAATGATCTCAAGCCTTGAATTGTGGTCAGCTTGCATACTCAGCTACAAAAGAGGTACTTCAGCATGTTCCCCTTCTTCACATCCTTATTCATAATCTTTCCATGGAATGATAAGATACCTGCATCTATAACTCACTCATGACGAAACTACATTAGTCAGAAAAAAAAAAAAAACCCTAGTCTAAGATAGTGCATGTTGATCTGTTGACTCAGTCAAAACTGGGGCTCATTGACTGCCCAATTGCGTAATTCAAGCAACAAAGGTGAGCCTTGAGCCTTGATACTGTGCAATGCACATTCCAAGATGGGTTGAGGGAGAAAACTGCACAATTTTGAAGGTCAGTGTGATAGGTTGAGGGGATGGGTACTGAATCAAACCATTGCACAGTTCTGGGAGACAGAGGATATTGAACCATTATGCAATTGCACAGATCAAGGGCTCAAGAGTTGAGCTTGAGGCTAGGGATTGTGTAATTAGCAAATGAGGCCAGGTTGGGAAGATGGATTTCATAATTTTGGGAGCCAAGGTTCAGGCCTGAACACTAGAATTTCTCAGTGCAACAGTCCTGGGAAGCAGGAACTGCGCATTGCGTAGTGTTAAGAGTCAAGGTCACAACTAGAGGGCTAAGACTACGCAATGCACAATTCAGGAAGGCTAGATGAGGCTCGGTTTCTTGGTCAGAAATTTTTCAGAAATTTGCCAAGGGCAAGATTGGTGAGGCTGATGTGAACAATGATAATTCTTGACTATAATCACATGCTTATAATACTTGACAATAAAAAAACATAAATCATCTGGGACACATGAACACCAAACTTCTCTTAGTGTGATGGCTTTACAACCACTTACAACTAGTGTGAAACTAAAAATACACTTTGTGATGACTGTGACGACACTTGTGCGACAATGCTTAAAAATATAGAAATGAGTGTGACATATGTTTATAATGTTATACCAACTCATTTACACAAACATGATCCTTGAAACCACCAAAAAAAGATTATACACATTGTGCAGCATCTAACATGTGAAAAGACAACATTTTTCTTATCTTGCAAAAGGGACTGAAATACTTCAAGAAAACACATGGAATGAGTTTCAACATTTGCGGTGACAATATACAAGACCAAGGGAGGCTACGAAAGTAAGCGTAGGCAAACATTTTAGCAGTGACAACATGTTCATTAGAGAAGAAGATCTGAAAAGTTGAAATGTAGAATTTTGTCCATGGAAGCTTCATAAAAATCCATGTTTGGTACATTCGATGCCCCCCACACACTAGTTGACAACTTTGTTAGGCTTAAAAAATTTCAAGATGGATTTATAGGAAAAACTTAAGGCTCAAAAACTTTATAGTTACATTGCAAAATGGAATTGAAGCATAGTGTGAATGGATAAGTGCAAACAGGGGCAAAGTGATCACGTTTTTAGGATAAGGATGAAAGGACCATATCAAACATTGTCAAAATTTTTTATTTCAATGTGATCACTCCTCTAAGATATCTATAAAATAAATATTATCCATGGATTATGAGGAGGAAATATCACGATAACAAAGTGCTTCTAGAATACAAACTTGTGGGCTTCCTTGTGATAAGCCACAAACATAGTTTGTCTTGACAATGAGCTATGGTGAGAGGGAGAACATGGAGTGAGACTATGGTGGAGTGGTGAATGTACACCATGATAAAATATAATAAATTGATTCTCCCCCCACCAAATCATTTTATTTCTATTTGTTAATGCATTTGATTTTGGTTTCATGCTAATGTTAATGGGTGCTACAAGAATATGGTGTTGGAAGATGTAACTAGAGTCCATCTTCATAATGTAAGAAAAAGCTATTGTTAAATTTATTTTCTTTTATTCTAGAAAGTTCTTCATGCTCCATAGATCCATATATAGTCAAAAGTATTTATATAAGAGTCATGTCAAGTTTGATTTTTGTAAAGAAAGAAATAAAAATGTGTATCATTGTAAAAATTTGTTACCTGATCTCCAAGTCAACCCTCCCTCTATATAGTTGTCCTGGTTATGGATCAAGAAATTGGTTTGATGGATCAACAACTATGTAAAGGACATTTGTTCGAGTTATTTTGGTTAAACAAGAAAGATAAGTAGCTCAATTCTGCAATAGAACAAGAGAAGAAAATTTGAATTCAAGTAAAGTATTCAATCCTTAAATAAACTGAAGTCTTTGATTTGATCTGAAGTGGTCTAAGTCTACTACTAAGAGTTGAGGTTCTATGGAGAAGAGCCCAAGATTTTTTTATGGTCACGAGGGTCCTATAATAGAAGGACGAGGGTCTGCAATTGAAGATCAAAGCATGTAATCAGAAGCTAAATTCTATAATTAGAAGACAAAATTTATCATTGGAAGCTAAAGTTGTTGACTGAAAGCTAAGGTCTGTAATTGAAAGTTGAAGCAGGGAAAAATTTTGAATTTTCTTTTGACTTTGACTTGGATAGGAGGGATGAATTGGAGGGAGTCTTTGTTCTTGGGTTTGATATCTCATTTTGAAGAACCCTATAGAATTACATTTAAAAGAGCATAAAAGAACCCCATTTACATGCTTAAGCAAGAGGAAACATAATGACGATCAACAAACCAATAACACAACACATTAATAATGGAGTACCTAGTGTCGGTTATGTATCAGGGCCCGGTGTCACGAGTGTGGAGGCCTATTCATCTAATTGTTGAAAATGATGATGATGTACATGAGATGTTCTTTGTCATAACAAGGACAAATAACTTCAACAATGGTGGTGTGTCTCTCCATGAGACATTATCCCTACAAAAACTCTCACTCAAAATGGGTCTTCCTTCAGCAAGAAAAGCTCATACATTCTCACAATAACATGGTAACAAGTATCCCTCAACATAGTGTTACACAAGGATCTAAACAATAAGACATCATCTTATCAAATAAAAGGACGCATAACATAACTGCATCATATACCTTTCGAAGATGGTTGAAAACTGCAAAGCTTAGCTACTGAAATGGATTGCACTACTGAATTCTTGGCGACGAGTGGTGTAATATCAAATGTAAGCTTGTTCAATTTTGACATCGTCAAAATCTGGGCCCTTGGGAATATTTTAGATTCCCCTAAAGATTCCTTTCCACTGGCTGACTGGAGACTAGTTACTCAGATGAAAAATATGATCTTGTCGTCACGATCATTGTGAAATTCATAGAAGAATGAGTATAAATTCGCTACATTCCGACACTAGAAAAAATCAACCTCCAAGGGAATCTAAAGATTCCTCGAGATTCCTTAGCGATTCCTTGTTGCAAGGCACATGCAATTCTGATGCTTAGATGGCGAATCTGACTTCACCATCGTGCTCCCTGTGAAATTTTGAGAAAAATTACTATAAACTTGATAACATTTTGTCACTGTAAAATTTTACCTCCTAAGAAATATTTTAGCATCTCAAGATTCTCAAGTTTAGGGTTCCACCCTCTTTGCATAGTCTGGGTTCTGCTCTGTCATGTTCTGCACTTCGCAGATCCACACCACCCATCTGTTGCTCCACATTCTGCCTCTGCTTTGTTGTTGTGCCGGTTCTCCCCCTCGTGCATCTACAAAAATTTTGGTTTAAATCGCATTTGGGTGGCGGGCTTTACAAAGCCGCCATTCCAGCACATTGGTTAGGGCGAAGCAGGGAGATCGAGGACTCCAACCCCATCGACTCTATTGGGTTGTGTTATATTCTTTCCATGACTAGCCTACATATGGTTTTGTGCATGGTTTTGGATGCGATGGTTTTCGGTCCATGGTATTGGATGCTTCAGCATGTATAAATATGTATTGTAACATTGAAAGGAACATATTGAAAAATCAAGCTAGTAGTCCTTGTTTTAGGATCTAGGGGAAATCTCTATGTATATATGTTTTATGTGTTATGCTCCTGCTATTGTTTATTTTATATGTTTTAGAATTCATATGCATGTAATTTATGTACGGGGTTAAAACCTACAAACTCCCACCTTAACAAATCATTTTACGTGGCATTTTTTGTGACCGCGGGTTTGTTCTAACAACCAGAAACATTGCACACCCACTATTGGGTGGAGGTTTTGGGACTGCCCAATCGGGGTCGACCATGTAAGCTGGGTGGCTTCAAGCCTTGTCAGTCCTGACACTTTTTTGTTTGTTTGTTTGTTTATATATAATGTAATGTGGTTCCATTATGGGTGGCGGGGGTTGCGGCTTTCCACCCCGTCATTTGAAATTTATATATTTAATATGTTACAACTGGTGGGGTGGGCGGGTCCAGCGGGCCCGGTGATCCGGATTTAAATAGGAATGTAAAAAATTACAGATATTACCATAAATACAAAGAAGCAGTAGAAATAACACTTTATTTCATTAATATCAAATAATGAAATATGTTTACAAATAGAATGGAAATAAGACTAGCTCAGATGATGGTAGCTTATCTCTGAGAAGAGATGTGGCAGCTACATGCCTCAGAACTGTGTTAGAATGAGGCTGAAAGGCCTATTTATTATTGAGAAACAATGGAAAACCCTAAACATCCAAAAACCTAACCCTAGGAGATGAAGAGCCAAACTATGGGTCCTGTTTGGGTAAATTGGTACATCAAATTCCCGAGGTCGTAGTTTTGGCATACGATCTTTGTTTGACGCGCACAATACCTCGTTAGAAATATCTATATAAGGAATACAACATGGGTCAAAAATTGATGTTAGCCCTAGTTTTCCCAAAAAAATATTGTTTAGGGCCTCAAAACAACTCTAGAAGTTCAGGACCCGAAAAACTGCCAAAAATAGTAAATTGTGCTACAAATAAGGAAACTGAAAAAATGAAAGAAACAATGGTGGGGGTCCAAGTGGAATAGGTGGGTGGACACCAATATACACCTGGATCATTCCTCCCCCCATTAGAAATCAATGGCCCAATTGCATTCAGTTCCTCCATGAGATGAGGAAACTTTTGCTGAACTTGGTCCCTGGTGAGCCACTTTCCTTAGTGAAGGAATTGGCCTGCTTTGACAACTCAATATAGTTGGATCCTTTGTTGTTGGGTGCTCTTGATCTACATGTCCATGATCCAATTAGTTGTGGCTTGTTCGATGCAATCTAGATTTAACTCTGTAGGTGTGAGTTGTTCTTCGATGTCTGATGTGTCCAGCAATGGTGGGAAGTATGGTCGAAGGCGATCCACATTGAACACTGGGTGCAGGCCAAGGAATGGGGGAACGATAACCTCAAATGCATTGTCTTCCATAGCCTTGGTAATGGTGTAAGGACCATATCATATTTTTTTTTATTTTCCGATAGGCTACAGTAAGGCGTTCCTTTTGCAAATGAAATCAAACTTTGTCGCCCACCTGAAACTTGTGTGGAACCCGATGTTGATCATGTCGCTTCTTGTACTTGGAATTTTATTTCTCAATAATGTCATGGACCTGCTAACAGATATGTTGCATGTGCTCAATGAAGTTGTATGTCTTATCGGCTTTTGACTGGACATGAGATGAATTTGCTTGAGTAACTGCAAATGGTATGGCCACATCAATGGGACATAGTGGTTGGAATCCCAAGTAGGGAAAATTTTAAGCATGAAAAGTTATCTTGAAGTTTAAAAACATTGGAGAATTTCACTAGTCCCTAATATGAAAACTATAAAATGTTTATTGATATATTTGTAAAATTATTCAAATTTATAATGATTTTATATATGCTCTCTATATAATGTTGGCAATTTTTTGGGTAAAATAATTTTATATTGTAAAATTTGGGCGAATCATTTTTATAAAAAATGGAAATTGGCAAATATTTTTTATGAAAAAATCATGGAAAATTAGCCCACTTGTGAATATTAGCCCCTAAAATTTTCCATGATCCCAAGCCCACCTGAAAAGGGTTGTGACCAGTTGAGTTGTAGAGAGCCCGGTTATAGAAGTGTTGGACATAGGGGAGGCTCTCATCCCATGTGCATGGATGCTTTGAGTTGTACATGTGCAAAATGTGTATAATCATCCTGTTGATGACATCTGTCTAGCCATCAGTTTGGGGATGGAAAGTTGTGGAATTAGTGAGCTTGGTGTCTAGCATTGGCCGAAAACTGGACCAAAATGCACTGAGGAACCTGCTGTCCCAATCTGAGATGATAGATTGTGGGATCCCAAAGTGTACCCACACTCATTCAAAGAAGAGTTAGCAGTGGCTTCTGCTGTGATATTCTTCTTGTAGGCTACCATAATGGCCATCTTCGAGAATTTGTTGACGAATACAAAAACACAGTCATTTCCATGCTTGGTAGAATGAAGGCCAACATGTAATCCATGGAGATGGATTCCTAAGGTCGACTAGGGTTAGGCAGCGTAGTATAGAAGCCTTACTTCTTGGTGGTCGGTTTGGCAATGACACAGGTAGTGTAGGATCTGATGTACTTCTCGAAATCCTATCAAAGATTTAGCCAATAAAAATGATTCTGCAGTACTGCCACTATTTTCTTGACCCTGAAATGCCTAGTAGTCTGATTGTAGTGCACTTCCAAAATCATCTTGGCATGCTTGCTTGAAGGAACACAAAGATGTCCCTGGTGGCATAGCATGGCATCCTGCAGATGAAAATATGGAACTTGCTGACTCTCCAATAGTGTCTTCCATGTGTGGCCGAATTCTGGGTCACTTTTATAGAGAAGTGGCTAATCAAAAGTCTCGTGCTCACAAGAGTTGAGTACGGTGGTTAATGCCATGATTGGTGGTCAGGTGAGGCAGTCTACAACATTATTGATGCTACCCTTCTTATACTTGATATTCAAATGAAACTGTTGCAGGTATGTGGACCACTTCTTATGGTCATCATTCTGCAACTTCCCTTGTGTCTGTATGAACTGCAGGGGTCAGTGGTCTATGTGGATGACTATTTCCTTCCCCAAAATGTAATGCTTCCATTGTCAACAGGCTTGCACAATGGAATACATCTCTTTGTCATAAGTGGGATACTTCCAGACTATGTTTGAAAGTGTCTCACTGTGATATGCCACTGGATGCCCCTATTGAGTAAGGACTATCCCAATAGCATAATCAGAGGCATCTGTCTTGATCTCAAATGGTTGTTTCAAGTCTGGTAAAGTGAGCACTGATGTAGAGCAGAGGTGATGTTTCAACTCTGCAAATGCCTTCTATTGAGATTCAGACCAAAATAAATTTGCTTTCACTCCTCCCTTGGTGACTTGGCTCAAGGGCCAAGTGATATGAGAGAATTCCAACATGAACTTGCGGTAGAAATTGGCAAGACCCAGAAATTTGTGGAGCTCTGTCAGAGTGGTTGGGGCTGACCAATCCCAAATGACTTGGATCTTGGCTGGATCCACATTCACCCCCTGTTCACCAATAATGTATCCTAGATACTTAACCTGGGTCATGCCAAAAGTGCATTTCTCCAAATTAGCACACAACTTGTGTTGCCGCAATGTTTGGAGAACCTATCGGATGTGGTGGAGGTGCTCTTCCAAACTCTTGCTGAAGATTAGGATGTCATCTAAGTATACCACTACAAATGAGTTGGTGAATGGCCATAAGATGTCATCCATCAACCTCATGAAGGTTGTAGGAGCATTCGTCAACCAGAAAGGCATAACCAACCATTCAAAAAGGCCCTCCTTGGCTTTGAAGGCAACATTCCACACATCATAGGGTTTAGTTGTTACCTAGTGATATCTAGACTTCAAGTCAATCTTGCTGAAATATTTTCCCCCCTTGAGTTGGTCCAGAAGGTCATCAATCTGTGGAATCAGGTACCTATTCCAGACACTGATCTTGTTCAGCACCCAATAGTCAATATAGAGTCTCCAAGTTTCATCCTTCTTCTATACCAACATAATCAGGCTCCCACAGGGTGATGAACTTGGCCAAATGTGACCTTTCTGCAACAATTTCTTAATCTGCCTCTTGATTTCATCATTCTCCAGAATGGAGAGTCAATAGATTGGTCCATTGGGAAATGGCACACCTGGGGTCAGATCGATGGAGTGTTTGACCTGACAGTGTAGATGTACCCCTACGGGGGAGGTGAAGATGTCTTCATACTCCTCCATGACCTTGTCCATCTATTGTTGTCATGCGGAGGGGCCCTGTCTGAAGGTCGTGGCCACTGTATTCTTCTTTCCCTAAGGGTGTATCATCAAGAAAACAAATTTCCTGGTTTTGGAAATGAGCTTACTGCATTGTTTTGCAGTAACCAAAGAGATGGTGGTAGGTAGTGCTAACTTCGATATCTTGTACAACTTATTTCCCAAAGTAAAAATAATAGCACAAGGCCTTGACTCATACACAACATGTCACTTCCACAAGTATGGTTGGCCTAATAATACATCACAAACATCAAGGGGAGAAACGTCACATAATACCTCATCCATGAAGGGCTTGATGTTGTGTTGTAGCTTATATTGTGACTTAAGACTTATTTATCAATTTTATCATAATGTGTGGCCTAAAATCATTAAGGGGGTTCAACCTCAATGAATGCGCAAAGTCTAAAAGTAATGAGGTATTTATTCATTATAATATACCAAAATCACAAAAGGAATAAGCATAAAGGAATTGGCCCATGTGATAAAGTTAAATCACAACATAAATGCAACCATAGCCGACATATATATATATATATATATATATATATATATAATATATTAATATATATATATATATATATATATATTATATGAAATAAAGAAAATAATAAAGGAAACAAGTGTTAAAGAGTTAACACCAAGACCTGAAACATATCTATGGTTATATTTAAAGCCGGTAGGTCTACCATATCAAAAAGTCCTTCATACGCATTATGATTACGCATTTTATACATTTCTATTATAAAGGGAATATAATAGAAATAAGCATCGATTGTGATATGGGTAAGCCAAACCCAATATAATATATATTGCATTTTATAATTCCGTTGGGTCCCCAAAGCCTTTATGCATATAGAGGTTGGTTCCACCAATTGCGACTGCGATGGTCAGACCCAATATAATATATATTGCATTTTATAATTGCGGCAGATCCGTCATAGTAGTAACATATTATATATATATGGAAACCGCCGATCGTGATATGTGATGAGATTCCAGATTTGATAGAGTTACTAAATCAGGTTAATTCCTTTTCAGTTCCGGTGCTTTGTGTTAATTCCGATATATAAAGGAAAATCAGTGTTAAAGCTGAATTAGAAGAAAAGGTGGATTTAAAGTTATAAGGTATGTTTTCGGGTGAAGCCAAAACGGTAAATGGTTTTATTAGAGCTCACCCAATCCCACTCAACATTCAACATGTAGCAATCAGGTGGAAAGGGGAAGCCACCCATTTCGGGTGGGTATTCCATGGGCTTATGTCCCACTTGAAACCTTTACAAACCCTGATCTGAAAAGCATAGCTCAACAGCAAGGATGAATTGGCGGGAAAGTATGCCTCTATAGTTGTGCAAAGCCTGTGTTAGAAGCGGAAAAACATGCTTTGTGGTATATTTTCATTATTAATATAAAAGGACAGATATGAAGGAATTATGCATAAGTCCAACATTACGTTAATATGACAATAAAAGGCTGATTGCTATTTATAATGGAAAGTCAATGGAGTGTTGAACAGGCGGATCCGATAGATTTATTAAATTGGGTTAATTCCTTTCAGTTCCGCTTTGCGTGTTTTACATCGATTTTGTTGTGTAAACATAAAAATCAGTGTTAAAGCCAAATTTGAAGAAAAAGGCGGTTGGTTGAATTTCTTGGTGTTTTAGCCAATCAAAACGCCTAATACATATAGAAGTCCATATTTAAGCATAGCTAACACAATTTATCATGACTAAAATGAATTAATCATCATTTAAGCATTTATAGAAGAACCTAGCAGCTGATTAACAGAGCAAGCCAACAGCTAATGTCATCTTCGAAGTTCATTTATTTTCCTGTTATTTCATGTTCTTTGAGGTGTCTTTTAACCTTTGTAAATTTTGTAATAGTTTTTAATTCAGATAGTTGGGGAAACAGTTTAGTAGTTTGACAGTTTCAGAGATTAGTAATTGTTTCACAAATGTATAAAAGGAGGAAAATTTTACAAAGAAAGGGTTGGTTGTTGGAATTTTGGAGAACCCGGAGACTAGGTCACTATATTCTTGATATCATCGTTGATTAATGAAAGGATCAGAAGTTTCCATGAGTTGTTGCATATAATTTGTAAGCTTCTCTATTATGTTTCATGCTATGTTTTCTTCTTTTCGAGTATAGTAATGAAGTTGCAGGTCTTTATTTGCCTATGTAGATAAAGTTAAAATTCCTTAAAAGAGTGCTCCTATACTTGAAGTCCTCACTTCCTTTCTAAATTATAGATAATAGTTTTTGTGAAAGACCACCATATTGTCTATGATTCAGTTTTCATTATCATAATTCCTCTAAGTTACAAATAGTAGTTTCTATGAGAGATCAACATATTCTCTTTAACTTCTCCTTCAAACTTTCTTCATTCATCATTTATATCTAGCAACAAATGGCATTCTGAGATGTTCTAGTCATACATGTATTAAGAGTTAAAGACCAAGTTTTCCAAGTCCTTCATTTGAGAACACAACAAACAATAAGTGATAGTAAGTAATATTTATTGATGTCTTAAGCACAATATACCCACAGCTAGGAAATTGGTTTCTTAAGGAACATCATTAGATCAGACACTTCACAAAAGAAGGTTCAAGCTCTTTCAGATCCTGAAAGGCTGGTTTCAAGGAGGGTTAGGAAGTCTAAGATCTCAATTAGACTAATTCCTACATTGTCTGCATCAAGTAGCAACTTATCTGAACATTTATCTGATAGAGAGTCATCTTTTTCATCATCTTCATTTTAGGAGCCTAGCTATCAAGACCAATCCTTTGAGTCTGTTGCTTTTCATTTACCTGTTGTAATTATTCAACCTCAACCAATAACCACATTAATTGGCACCGTTGCTGGGGAGAGAAAACAAGGAGATTTTTCCCTGGGTTTTTAAGATTTTCCTTTGGTTGTTCAACGAGGAGGAAATATTTGGTTGTTTCAAATAAAAGCAATAAAAGGCGACTCCATTGTAACAAAGACCACAGTTTGCAAAGCAATAGAATAAGAACACTCTCTCTTATATTCACTAAGTTTGAAGATGATTCTTAAGAGTGACAAGTTTCAGGAGTTGGTTGTACATTCACACATGTGATTTTCACTAACCACATTGATTGGCAACTCCACTATACTTTGAATTTTTATTTTTTATTTTCTCTCTCTCTCTCTCTCTCTCTCTCTCTCTCTCTCTCTCTGTGGGTTTTAATGGGTCTCCCTACATTCTTACTTCATAAATTTGATCCATTTGATTTTACTAGGATCATTAGTTATCCTCATGATATGCCTGCATATTATGTCCGAGATTAATATCTTCCAAAATTCAGTAGAAAGGAATATGAAGTGATTTTTTAATAGAGGAAACTAGTGATCGAGAGAAGTCATTAGTTCCATTCATATGGTAACATCTAATATTACTAAATGCTCAGGGGTATAAATGTGGGATTCTTATCCCTTTTTTCATTCTTTGGGGTATTCTATTCTTCAATATTTGAAAGTTATTTCTTTCTCCTTTATCAATATAAAGATATACTTTGAACTCATCAAGCATTTAAAGCATCCATCATACGTGATAGAGTTTCAAAAAATGATTAATCCTCCCATGCCTAATAGCTTCCTATATTATACAATAGACAGATCTAGTTCTCTTTCCGCCAGGGGGCTCGACTGATAAGGAGAGGGAGTGGATGCACGTCGACCACCGGCCGCCACCCATAAGCATCAAGGCCGACAGGGCTCGACCAGCGTTAGTTTTACTTTTTGAGAGGGGCACCAAGTAAGTAAATTGAAATTTATTGCTTGCTTGACGTTAGGAAAGCAGGTGCGAAGCCGCGAGAGAGAAATTAGGGGTCCAGCTCAGCATCTCCAAGAGTTTCATGAATGCGTGGAGCAACAGGCATCATTCATGAAGATTTTAAGATGAAGTTGTTTATGTTTTCTTTGGACCTAGAAGCTAGGGATTGGTTTAGGTATCTGCCTTGTTCAAACATTTCATCTTTGAAATATTTCCATTCAGTATTCAATTCTTCTTGTATAATTTATTATCCACACAAGTTTCTTTTTGAAAATTGTTGTGAATATTATGATTTTAAAGAAACTTTAAAAGCTCAAGATAATCCTATTTAGGAAACTGGTGATCTTGTTGATAATATATCAAGCATTCAGAGAGATTATAGCTATATTAACTATGAGCAAGTCCCTGAAAGTGAGGAACTATCATTTTCTCAAAATGATGCAGAGAAGTTTATAAAGCATTCTTCTTCAATAATCTCCCAAGAAAAGGATTGGTTGACTATGTTCTAAGCAGATCGAGCATCATTTTTTTAAAATGATATGGAGAAGTTTATAAAACATTTTTCTCAGTTGATATCCCAAGCAGAGAATTGGATGACCCTGTTCCAAGAAAATCAAGAGAGTATTCAGATGGAGCAAAGTTCAAACATGCATCAAGAGTCTCTACTCAACAGTCAAGAAGAGGAAGAAATGATTGAGTTGAAAATGAATCCCCAGAGTTCCTATTTTGTTAGATTTGATGATCCTCCTATCTATAATGAAAATGTTTTAAATGTGGAACATGATGAAGTTCTTCAAGTGCATCAGTTGGGCGTTGAACACACAGGAAGAAACTAGCAAGTGGAATATGTTGGACAACAATATATTGAGCCATTTATCATAGCAGAAGAGGCTATCTTATGTGAAAGAAAGGATGATAAAGAGATTGTAAACCATTGCATTGAAGAAAAAAATGATACCCATGGATCAGAGCTAAACAATTTCTTTGAAGTTGATCGTATGTCATATAGTAATGTGAATAAATATCTTTTTCTTCCTGAAGTTACAATTACAAGTTGTTTTCAATCAAAGCTTGGAGATGAAAAGTGGAGACATGAAAGTGGCATAGACCATTTTCTTAAAGATGTTGTTGATTATTCTGTTGAACATATTAACCCAGTAGAGGGTTCAATTGAGCAGGAACCTTCATACATAGAGAATTTATTTTTTGGAGCTGATCAAGAACAAATTTTTTCTTATACTTTTGAAGATCCTATGGTAGATTACATGGAAGGATTTATCAACAGTCTACATATATCATTTTGTGGATATACTCTTAATTTTTGTTGTGTGTTTCTTTTATGCATAATTTATTTTTTGTTCATGATGAGTTGCATTTTCAAGATTCATTGGCAGAATGGTTCTAGATTAAGCACCCAAATGCTAACCTGGTACCATTGGAAGATTGACTTCACCTGATGGAGATCAATCATCTGTATATGTATGAACTTGTACATAAATAAGCTCAAGTGTTGAGAATTTGGTTTTCCAGTTGTAGCTCTTAAATTTAATCATTAGTTGATGAATAAGGGTGACTTTCCCAGTTGGAAACTGGTTTGTAGAGGTGTGAGACTTAAAGACTATCAGATTTTAGGGTTTTCACAATTTTATACTCCATGCCCAACTAATCCTACTAATCTATGATTCCCAATGTTTTTTAGTTAGAGTGCAAGCATCTAATCACTGCAGATATTGGTGGGTTCACTGTACAGATTTTCACACAGTTAAGACTTGGCGAAGCAATAGATGACTCCATGCCTAATGGATAAGACACTGATCTGCAGTTCTTAGTGCTTCCAAGACAAAAGCAATATTCCTGGGTGGAGCCAGATGATATAGCTTACATTGTGACTTAAGCCTTATTTATAAATTTTATCACAATGTGTGGCTTAAAATCATTAAGGGGGTTCAACCTCAATGAATGTGCAAAGTCTAAAAGTAATGAGGTATTTATTCATTATATATATCAAAATTGCAAAAGGAACAAGCATAAAGGAATTGGTCCATGTGATAAAGTTAAATCACAACATAAATGGAGCCATAACCGATATATGTGTGTGTGTGTGTGTGCATATTGAAATAAAGAAATAACAAAGGAAATAAGTGTTAAAGAGTTAACACTGGACCCAAAACATATCTATCTTATATTTAAAAGCCCGACGGGTCCAACATATCAAAAATTCCTTCATATGCATTATAATTACGCATTTTATATGTTTTTAATATAAAGGGATTATAATAGAAATAAGCATCGATTACGATATGGGTAAGCCGAAACCGATATAATATATATTGTGTTTTATAATTTCGTCGGGTCCGTAAATCCTTTATGCATATAGAGGTTGGTTCCGCTGATTGCGATATCCGATGAGATTCCAGATCTGACAAAGTTATTAAATCAGGTTAATTCCTTTTCAGTTCTGGTGCTTTGTGTTAATTCCGATATATAAAGGAAAATCAGTGTTAAGGCTGAATCGGAAGAAAAGGCGAATTTAAAGTTATAAGGCAGGTTTTCGGGTGAAGCCAAAACGGTAAATGGTTTTATTGGAGATCACCTGATCCCACTCAGCATTCAACACATAGCAATCAGATGGAAAGGGGAAACTACCCATTTCGGGCGGGTATTCTTCGGGCATATGTCCCACCCAAAACCTTTACAAACCTTCTGATCTAAAAAGCGTAGATCAATGGCGGGGATGAATCAACGGGAAAGTATGCCTCGATAGTTGTGCAAAGTGTTGGGTCCCCATAATACTAGTGATTACCCCATTACTATTGTAGTTGTATCCATTATTAATATTGTTGTGCCCCTATTGTCCCCATATTGTTATTACTGTGCCCGATAAAATCCCTCAATTGTTATTTTTGTGGCTTTATATTATTATTGTTAGGTCGGTTGGGTTATGTTGTGACTCCTTAGACTCTTATATATAGAAAGGAGGTTTTGTCATTTGAATCATCCAAGAATTGTTCATTTATGTAATGTAAAGGAGGTTTCCCCCTCAAAGAGGCTGAATTCTAAGGCGTTGGTCTATCTTTTCTATCTTTTTCTTGAGCTGGTTTCATAACATTTGGTATCAAAGCTTTGGATTCTAGGGTTTCGCTGCTCCAAATAGGTCATCGTGGCATTTTCATTATAACGTTTTTCTGCGATGTTTCAGAAGCTTAAAAAAAAACCCATTTGAGAAGAAATCGCGCTAAACCTCCAATCCAAATTTCAGAGCTTTTCACACTATATTTGCGGAGATATGATCTAAGGCAGTTGGTCTTTTTGCAGACTCCTGAATTACATTCCAAACAGGTGACCTGGGGAAAATCATCATAACTTTCTCTCTGAGCATCTAATTGAAATTTCTTAAGAAGGTACAAAAAGAGGATGGACTGTAGTTTCTTATATATATTTTTTAGAGCCAAAGGTCGAAACAGTGACTCGTGGAACGTTGTACAAGTTTGCTCTACTGAACTAGTCTATAATCAGGTCACTGTGGGAGATTTCGCATAACTCTTCCTTGAAGAATCCAATTTGGATCAGACTAGTAGCATTGAAAAGAGGACACAGAGGGCTACTGCAGGTCACAATTTCGGAACTAGATGATCTGAAAGTACTGAGATACATCAGAGGCAATATCAAGCTCCTACAAAGTGAAAAAAGGTGTGTAGATTTTTTTAAATTTTTGCTTAAGCTTGGTTTGAAAATTTATTTTGAAGGATTTTCAAAAGGCATAGTAAGCATTATTATCGGTACTAATGCCCCCAGGAAAGAAAATGAAAAACCTAGTAAGCAACCTGAAAGCTCTAGCATGACTCATGAAGAAGAGGAAGAAATGCTACATGATATATCAAAATTACAAGACCAAGTGCAACAAGTGTCACTTGCACAAAAGCTAACAGAAGCTAAGATAAATGGTGTGGAATCTAAGATAAAGGGCATGGAAGCTAAGATATATGATTTGAAGATAGATTTGAAGAGAGACATGGCAGATTTGAAGATAGATTTGACAAACTTTCTACAAGAAATACTTACTAATGGTGAAAAGGTAGTAAAGGAAACTCATGATCCGAACAAAAGAAATGTTAATCATGATTTCATAGAATCTAATGTGGGATAGGAGACCCACCATATTCCAAAAATTGATATGAGGAAGTTTGATGTCAAGGATCCCACAACATGGATATTATAGGTGGAGCAATTTTTCGATCTCAATAATGTGCAAAACACACAAAAGGTACATATTGCACCTTTATATTTTGAACCAAATCAGTTTGTATGGCATCAATGGCTTTTCTCTCGTAAACAAATTATCACTTGGGCAATTTTTATGGAAGAATTGACATCACATTATGAGGATACAAAAAGAAACACTTTTTTTAGCCAATTGATAAGTCTAAAAAAAAAGGATTCAATAATGGAGCACATTGAGGAGTTCCAAAAATTGAACATAAGGGTAAAAACTATTCCAGAGGAGCATAGGATTGATGTGTTCATAGGGACTTTAAAGGATAATATCCAACATGATGTTCACCTTTGGTAACCTAATTCATTAGAGAAGGCATTCAGGTTAGCAAGAAAAATGGAAAGAAAAATTATGGCAACCAGGAAGCATACC